>PVIH01022036.1:0-12207 GCA_004025045.1 Sigmodon hispidus | reverse complement strand
GAGCCTGTCACCCTTCACAAAACTCAATTATAAGTGGATCAAAGACCTCAACTTAAACCCAGCCACTTTGAACTTGAAATAGAAAAGAAAGTGGGAAATACACTTCTACAAATTGGCACAGGTGACCACTTCCTAAATATAACACCAGTGACACAGACACTAAGACCAACAACCAATAAGTGGGATCTCCTGAAGCTGGGAAGCTTCTCCAAAGCCAAGGACACTGTCAACAGGACAAAACGGCAGCCTACAAATTGGGAAAAGATTTTCACCAACCCTACAAGTGATAGAGGACTGATCTCTAAGATGTATAAAGAACTCAAGAATCTAGAGCCTAAAATCTTGAATAACCCAATCAAAAAATGGGGTTCAGATCTAAAAAGGGAATTCTCAGCAGAGGAACTACGAATGGCTGAAAGGCACTTGAAAAAGTGTTCTTCATCTTTAGTCATCAGAGAAATGCAAATCCAAACAACTTTGAGATACCACCTAACACCTGTTAGATTGGCTAAGATAAAAGGCACAGATGACAACCTATGTTGGAGAGGATGCAGAGCAAGGGGAACACTCCTCCATTGTTGGTGGGAGTGTAAGCTTGTTCAGCCACTTTGTAATGCAATATGGAGGTTTCTCAGAAAATTGAGAATCAATCTCCCCTAGGACCCAGCAATACCACTTCTGGGTGTATACCCTAAAGAGGCACATTCATACTCCAAAGGTATTAGCTCAACTATGTTCTTAGTAGCATTATTTGTAATAGCAAGAACCTGGAAACAACCTAGATGTCTCTCAACTGAAGAATGGATTAACAAACTGTGGTATATCTACACAATGGAATACTACTCAGCAGTAAGAAAAAATGATATCCTAAAATTTGCAGGCAAATGGATGGATTTGGAGAATATCCTCCTGAGCGAGGTATCACAATCTCAGAAAGATAAGCAGGGGATGTACTCACTCATTAGTGGTCTCTAAACAAACAAACAAGAAAAAAAGCCAAGTATGCCCAAGCTGTAAACCACAACCACTGAACAGCTTGGGATCTGAAACACTTTGGACTGACTCTTCGGATCCCACTACACCTATAGGAACACCTGACTCACTCTTGAGGGAGGGGGGACAAAACTGGATTTGCCAGGAGTGGAGACTGATCCAAGCATTATTGGGTCAGTGGGACCATAGGACTGTCTGCTCCCTGCCCAGGGAGAGGATGGGGAGTTGCGGAGAAGAAAAAATGACCATATGTGGTGGGAGGGGGAAGGGACCTTGAATAAGGATATACAGGGATGGAAAAACAAATTCAGAGGGAAAGCTGAACACAAAGTAAATATATGTGTAGCAATTTTATTTGCATTATCACCCTTGATAAGTCATGCTTATGATTTTTATCTTCTTTATAGTTATTGTTAACTTCTCAGCATTTTAAATTCATTTTACTGTTTTTCTTGATAAATACAAAATAAATAAAGAAAAAAATAAGAAAGATATGCTATTTTTTTTCAAGAAGTTTTCTGCTCACTTTTTTATGGCAGTTTTAGATGTGGTTATAGATTCTTGACATTGTAAACATCACTGATAAACAGGGAAAATGTCTCCTTTGCTGACATAATTCTGAATAATCAATATTGTGATGGATGTGCAAAATAATACTATGGATTTTTGAAACAGAAAAAGCTAGACTTTGAACATATAAAAATAATTGTTATGTGTGGACAAATCAAAATGAAACTGGTCTTGAGAAAGTTCAGTTTTAATGTATAGATGTGACAAAAAAAATAAACAAGATTATTATTATAACACATTAATTAGCAGGTCCTTAGTAATATTTTCTGAAAATATAAACATGTTAATATATGAACAAAAAGTCTATCAATATGATTGTCTTTGAGTATTAACATGTCTTCTATGTGTCTGATTTGTAGTTTAAACATTGCATATACAACATATATATAACAAATCATTTTAAAAATTCAATGTTTTCAAACATATCTGTCTTAATTCAGGTGTTTATTGTTGTGAGGAGACACCACAGAAACTCTTATAAAGACAAAACATTTGAGATGGCTTACATTTTTATTTATTTAATCCATTATTATGATGGTGTGATATGGTGGCATGTAGACAAACATGGTGCTGAAGAAGAAGCTTACAGTTGTATATCTTGACCTGCAGGCAACACAGAGTGGTCATAATGAGACTGAGCATAGGAGACCTCAAAGCCTATCCCCACAGTGACATACTTCCTCCAAGGCCATATCAACTCCAGAAAGCCACACTTCCATATGGTGCCACTCAGTCTAAACTTATGGGAGCCAATTACATTCAAACTACCATATAATTTTAAAGAAACCATTCAGAAAAGAAGTGCCTGAAGAACAATTTATGTTAGAAAAACATTGCATTCCTTATGATGTTAAGACAGGAAAAGTGAGATGACTGAAATTGTTGTGTGGATTATGCATTTTTCTACCAGCTACTGAGAAGTACTTGCTTTCAGGCCTGTGGATTTACTGCACACCAACTTCTCTTTGTCCTTCCACCATCAATAAATCTAGAGATGATGAAATTTTACCCTTCCCTACGAAACTGTACATATACTAATTTAATGGTTTTCCTCCTTATACACTAACTAAATTCTACTTACCTGCATCAAATCAGTGACATTTCCTTACTGTAAGAGATTTGAAGATATATTTCATGCCTCATTCATTTTTATATATACAGAAAAGTGTTTAAAAACTGCTGCTTTTATAAAGGCCCAGTGAGATTATCTACATTGCTTTTCTAATGTTGGCTCTAGATCCATCTAAATCTTTCTGCATTTCTAGTGGAGATTTCCCTAAGAAAACAAGAATAAATCTGTATACTAGGCTTTGATTCTGCTCTGGATGATGTCTGTGTAGGAACAAAAATGGACCTGTCAATTATCTGGTCCATGTAATTACTATTTTAACTTGAGAAGTGGTGACCACTGATATGTCAAGGTATTGTGACATGGGTGACCCTTTCCTATAGACTCCTGTGCATTCACACATCAACTTTTTCCTAGTCACACATTTTGCAGTGACAGGTATATATTTTATTAAAATTAATCAGAAAATAATGGTCTTTTACTAATATAACTTGAAATTCTAGCTGACCATCTAAAATACTCTTGGGTGCCTAAAAACGTGTTTGTACATATACACAATGGCTTGTGATTTGGTTTTGACATGTTATTTTTTGATATACTATATTCCCTCCTTAAATGGACACCACAACTAATTACACCTACTTTCTTTTTTTTCTCTTTAATTATCTTTTAAAATTTTATTTACCTAACAGTTTTTCATTTATTTTATGTACTGACCACAGTTTCCCCTTCCTTCTTCCCTCCCAGTCACCCCATGATTCCCATCTACCACCTCCCCTTCCACTACTCCTCCATCTCCATTCAGAAAGGGGTGGGCCTTCCATGGACTTAAACAATGCATGGCACATCAAGGTAATGCAGGACCAAGATGGAATTGTCTTTTTGTCTCTTTTTATCAATGAAGCTACCTTGAAGGTTGGCTATTACACTCTGTGTCCCCTGAGAGTTATTCCCACACTTAATAAATTTACTTCTCACACAAAGCCAATATTGGAACAAGTGGGGACAAAAACTCATCTTTTCTCTTAACCAAACTCAGGAGCCATAAGCCAAATGGGGTATACTATGGTCCTGGTAACTGGTCTTTTTCTGCTTTTTACTCTAAAGTCAGTAACAATTTGATTTGCCATTAAATTATTTTAGGATCACAGAATTCTAAAATGTTTCATATTCCTTATTTCTAAATATGAATTTAATTTCCACCTTGGGCTAGAGAGATGTCTCGGCAGTTAAGAGCACTTACTGCTGTTACACAGAACCTAAGTTTGTTTTCCATTAAACACCTGAAGGCTCATAACCATCAGCAATTGCAGGTACACACACGTAAGTACAATAAATAAATATATTGGTAAAGAAATATACCTTTTCATGGGGTAGCAGGATTGCTCAGTGGTAGAACTTCCTGATACCAAGCCTAATATCCTGAGTTCAATCTGTACAATATAACTGGTGAAAGGAGGGAATCAGTTCCTCAAGTTCTTCTCTGACCTTCTCATGCACATTATGACATGTGCATGTGTATGCATGTGTATGCAATACAACCATGTTCGCTAAAATTTTAAACTAATTTTACAGTTACATTCATGAAAGAATCATAATTTAAGTTCATATGATATTCTCACACAGCCTCTAGCTCTAGAAAATAGAATCAAGAGATGCCTTTGAAAAAACTTACATGTGCTAATTGAAAAGGTTGCTTAAACCCTAAAAGAAGAAAGGCTGTACTAGGCAAAGACTTTTAATGAAAACATTGGAAGCAACTTTTACACCGTATAGCCTTTGTTTTTTTCATATTAAACAACACAGAATATCTGGGTGGCTCATTAGCTAATTAGTTATATTTCTCCCAAAATATGTATGATGCATCTCTTTCTTTACTGCTATTCTATTGAACAAGATATATGTTAAGGCAGAGGCACCATGGGGCCCTAATTAGTGAAAATATGGAAGGAGCTTAATGAGCCTAGAGATTTTGGGAGCTCTTCTAGTTAAAATGCTGGGCTAGTGGAAGGAGGCCATCCAGTTAGAGTCTATATTTAAATAAGTGCACTGCCAAATGAAATCTTCTGAACTCAGAATAGTCTGTCATGTTATGTAAAAGATATGGGTGAAGTGATTTTCTTGGACAGCAGTATGAGGTTAGGATCCTAAATCAGATGTAAACTATTGATTTTTCCACTGAGACCTTCATGTAAGTAAAATGACATCAAAGTTATCTGTGGTTAGTCACAGAACAAGTGAGTAATTTGGTGACATTCAACAGAGATTAAGAGAAGACAGGCATTTGCACACACAACACTTATTTCCTTCAACCTTGTGACCAGGACATGTATCATTGACTGATCAGACCCTGTGACTCTGTTGAGGATTTCAAGGCTGACCTTCAAGCCAAAAGTGTCAAGTGCCCAGTGGTTATTGGTACAAAAATAGATTTTAGAGTAATAGAGGGTCATTTATGGTCACAGAAATATGCTGTTGAAAATCTCTTGAGTTGAATTTTGAACATCCTTGAGGTTTTTAATCTTTAACATCCTCTAAGTTTTTAATAAATAGATTGATATTTGTTAATAGCTCAGTGATGTTTTAAGTGTTAATAGGCAACACATAGTAGGCAGTGGTTTCTCTTGGGAGAACAGTGAAATTTGTATCAATAAATACTTAGAAGAAAGAA
The DNA here is from genome assembly GCA_004025045.1 of Sigmodon hispidus. Classification (NCBI taxonomy): domain Eukaryota; kingdom Metazoa; phylum Chordata; class Mammalia; order Rodentia; family Cricetidae; genus Sigmodon; species Sigmodon hispidus. Next base: position 6,904 of record PVIH01022036.1, on the reverse strand, counting down.
AATAGACACACAGACATGTTCTCTGTCTCCCTCCAACACAGAGGTAAAATAGGGGAGTTTCTCAGTCTACATTTTAAAAACAAAGATACTCATTGTTCAAGTCTATGTCAAACATCGTTAATTTTGTGATGGAGTTTATTAGAATTGCTCTGAGAATAATGGAATTTAGAATTTAGTAAGAAAATAAAATCTGATAGAAATTCAGTATGTGCCATGAAGAAAATGGCCATGTGAGAGACTAAGGGTGAATGCTTCCTAGGTAGGGGTAGAAAGTGCTATGGTATTCCTCCTAGATTCACTCCTACAGAATGGAGAGTCTCATCTTTAACAGCTGGAGTATTGCTTACTGGTGGTTTAGAGCTACTCTTCTTTCCAATAATTAACCTTGGTCTGAAGGAACTGTTTCTTTGGGTGTGTGCTCAAATTATTAGAGACAGAATGCATCCAGTGACAGTCACTTTGGACTTACTGAGATCTGGCCCAAATAGATCTAAGTAGACAAATCTCCCATGCGTATTACCTCTCTATTGATGCCACAGATCTGGGCTTAAATCTCATAGTTAAACTTCTTCCTGTCTCCTGAACTATATCTACATCATAGACTCCTTCATCTGTAATGGTTTCTGAGGGATTTAAGGTATTTATTCTCAAACAGGGTTCAAGAGTGAATGATACACTGACTTTTTTTCTTTACTTTTTCCTTTTTTTTTATTATGAATGAAGTCACTCTCTCTTTTCCCCAACCCCTTACCTCCTCTCCAACAAGGGCAGGCAGTCCCAAGTTCCCAACATGACTTAGTTCAGCATCCACTCCAGGCAGATCTGCTTTCCTCATCCTAACATCAAGACTGGGTCAGGTGTTCCTCTGAAGAGAATGGGCTAAATCCATCCACTTGCCTGCAAATTTTGGGACATTAGTTTTTCTTACTGCTGAGTAGTACTCCATTGTGTATATTTACCACAGTTTGTTCCCCTTGCTCCGCATCCTCTCCAGCATAGGCTGTCCTCTGTGTCTTTTATCTTAGCCAATCTAACAGGTGTCAGACGGTATCTCAAAGTTGTTTTGATTTGCATTTCTCTGATGGCTAAAGATGATGAACGCTTTTTCAGGTGCCTTTCAGCCATTCGTAATTCTTCTGCTGAGAATTCTCTTTTTAGATCTGAACCCCATTTTCTATTGGGTTATTCAAGGTTTTGGGCTCTAGATTCTTGAGTTCTTTAAATAACAGGAGAGCCAGGATTGCCAAAATAATTTTACTCAACAAAAAATCCTCAGGAGGCATCACCATCCCTGACTTCAAGTTATACTATAGAACTACAGTAATAAAAACAGCCTGGTACTGGCATAAAAAAGGACTTGTAGATCAATGGAATAGAATTGAGGATCCAGACATTAACCCAAAAACCTATGAACACCTGATCTTCAACAAAGAGTCCCAAAATATTCAATGGAAAAAACATAGTATATTTAACAGCTGATGTTGGCATAGCTGGATGGTAGTGTGTAGATAATGCAGATAGATTTAAGCTTGTCACCCTGCACAAAACTCAAATCCAAGTGGATCAAAGATCTCAACATAAACCCAGCCAATTTAAACTTGATAGAAAAGAAAGTGGGAAATACACTTCTATGAATTGGCACAGGTGACCACTTCCTAAATATAACACCAGTGGCACAGACACTGAAATCAACAATCAACAAGTGAGATCTTCTGAAGCTCAGCTGTAAGCCAAGGAAAATATCAATAGGACAAAATGACAGCCTACAGCATGAGAAAAGATTTTCAACAACCCTAAAGGTGATAGAGGACTGATCTCTATGATATATAAAGAACTCAGGAATCTAGAGATACCACCTGACACCTGTTAGATTGCCTAAGATAAAAGACACAGATGACAGCCTATGCTGGAGAGGATGCGGAGCAAGGGGAACAGTCCTTCATTGTTGGTGGGAGTTTCAGCTTGTTCAGCCACTTTGGAATGCAGTATGGCAGTTTCTCAGAAAATTGAGAATCAATCTCCCCTAGGATCCAGCAATACCTTTTCTGGGTGTATACCCTAAAGAGGCACATTCACACTCCAAAGGTATTAGCTCAACTATGTTCATAGTAGCATTATTTGTAACAGCAAGAAACTGGAAAAAACCTAGATACCCCTCATCTGAAGAATGGATTAACAAACTGTGGTACATCTACACAATAGAGTACTACTCAGCAGTAAGAAAAAATGATATCCTAAAATTTGCAGGCAAATGGATGGATTTGGAGAATATCCTCCTGAGCGAGGTATCACAAATTCAGAAAGATAAGCAGGGGATGTCCTCACTTATTAGTGGACTCTAAACAAACAAACAAGAAAAAAGCAAAGCATGCTCGAGCTGCAAACCACAACCATTGAACAGCTTGGGATCCGAAACAGCTTGGACTGACTCCTTGGATCCCATTCCCCCTAGAGGAACACCTGACTCAGTCTTTAGGTTGGGGGGAGAAAACTGGATCTGCCAGGAGTGGAGGCTGAACTAAGCAATATTGGGATAGTGGGACCTTGGGACCACCTTCAGCCTGCCCAGTGAGGGGATGGGGAGTTGTGGAGAAGAATGACCTGATGTGGTGGGAAGGGGAAGGGATCTTGAATAAGGATATACAAGAATAGAAAGTGTGATTTCTTTGTTCATAATAAGAAAGAAAGAAAGAAAGAAAGAAAGAAAGAAAGAAAGAGAAAAATGAAAAAGTGCAATAAACATTTTTTAGTTTTGTTTGTTTCATTGTTGGATTTTTGTAAGACAGAGTTTCTCTGCATAGCCCTGACTTCCTAGAACTCAGTCTGTAGACCAGGCTGGCCTTGAATTTAGAGGTCCACCTGCCTCCCAAATGCTGAGATTAAAAATATATGCCACCCATGCCCAGCCCATAAACTTTGTAATATGGAATACCACCACTCTGATTTAGTGTCATCTCAGATTAATATACCTGACAATACTCCATGAATATGCAAACCTAGTTAGAATGAAACAGTTAGCTTTAGACATCCTTTGATGACTGGTGTTCCAAAATCTTTTTATTTTGCCCCCGAAAAAGAGCCCCTTAAGTGAATCTGGGCTCAGATTTGAATCATATCTCTTCCAGAGGACTTATGACTAATTTGACATATTCATTTGTGCTATCAAATAAACATTCAGCATTATGAGTTTCTTTTCTCCATGGGAAACTATTTTATGCCATATTCCCCCTGATTATGAACTGCACAAATGAGTTACATGTATCTACATTGTAAATTTTCCATGGTGCACTATGACTTATTCGGATGTGGGTGTTTGGGGGCTATTACTTTGATATAAACCTGTGAGATCTGTGAAGGTACAGACTGTGTCGGAGGCATCTCTTGGGTCTTAGCACATAGAAAATGCTCAATAAATATTTTATTGGTTTTGCTTGAGTTTGTTTGAAAACAAGGACTTTCATTCCAAAATTTGCATGGTTATACCATTAGAAACTTAATTGTGTATAGAACTCTGCTTCTAAAGTGCTAAGGAATGCTTGTAAGTCCATCTTCTACATATTTCATAACACCTATGTATGTATGTACTATACAAAAACTTGAAAAATATTTCTGTGGCTTAAGATATTTATTGCTTTTAAAGAGAAACAAGCTTTCCAGATATTATTTCACTTTATTTTCACCCAAATATTTGAATAAATCATTTGTACCTTACTTTTCAATAGGAAACAATGGAGAATTGCAGACACAAATTATTGCCTGAAAATAAAACCTTACCTTAAGATGTGCTTGAAAGTCAAACCTAAGCATTTTAAGTTCCAAATTTTTGACTCTTCCACTAATTCTATATTTTTATAAATATCTATGCTCTCATCTACAATCATCACATTGAAAAGAAACACTAAGTATTGAAACAGTCTGTTTGTCAAGTAATATTTAAAATTAAAGGTAATATCAAACAAAATGCCAAAATGATAGAGAAGATCACAAAATAGATGTATGTTATTAAAGATACTGAGTATATGTGTTATTTACTACATTCATAAAAATCCTTAAGCTAATGAAAATATTTTTGAAATCTGTAGAACAAGTGAACCGTAGAGTACTGTCCTAACATGTGTGAGGCCTGAGATCTGATCCCAGTGGAAGGTGAGAAGAAGTACTTAGGAGCATGTGCTGCCATGGCTAGCCTGTGGAAAATACCTTTCTGTAACCAAATATTCTCATCTAATCTTTCTTTATGCAAAAATAACTGATATTTAATGTTTAGAACATGATTAAAATGGTCTATTAATAAGATAATAATGTTTATCATTGTTTATACTTCTAGCTTTATCTAAAAAGTTATATTCAAAATTCAAAATAAATATTAATTCTTCTGTATTTAAATTTAAAACATCAATATAATTGCATTATTAAAGTTGCAATAAGTGATGTTCCCAAATATGTATTATGTATGTCACCTTTTTACCTTTGTAACCTTAAGGATAAATGCATACACAGCTGATATCATGTAAAGTTGCAGGCCTTTACTCTCAGGGAGAGTTTCCTCTGAGTATTATTAGACTGTAGCCAATCACTTCATAGTCTTTTGGCGAAGGCCAGGTGTTGACTGTAGCTAATGATCTGCAAAATGGTGGACTCATGACCAACACCAATCCTTCACTTTTCTCTGCATTCATATCACTTGTCCTATAACTTTGCTGTTCATTCAGCCTATGACTTTCTTTTAGCCAATTAAATGAATATACATAAGGTAAGCCAGTTCAGAAACTAATATGTGGACCTTTTGCTCCTTTAGCATGCATTCCTGTGCTAGTGTCATGGCTATTAGAGAACTATTGCTGGAGGTATGGGAGTTTGCTCCATAATCCAAACACTCCCAAGCCTGAGGCAGGTGATGCTCTGTAAGTTATTTCAAAGTCTACACAGTGAGTTCCAGGTCCACACAGGAAAATTCTCTCAAAAAAAGAAAGAAAGGAAGGAAAGAAAGGAAGGAAGAAAGGAAGGAAGAAAGAAGATGAGGAAAAAAAAGGAAGAGAAAAAGAGGGAAAAGGAAAAGACAGGAGAGAAGGAGACAGAAGGGGAAGAAAGGAGAGAGGAAAGAGGGCTAGCTCTGTACCAGCCCAAATATGATTGGCATTTATAAGGAAGTCTCAAAGAAATGGAACATGAAGCAAAGTACCTGCAGTTTTTACAGCCTGCATTAGCTAAATCACTGTCAGGAAATACAGCCCTACTGAGATCAACAGTGACACAGCAGCTCCAGTTTAGTAAAGTCCCCTAGGATATGGGACATAATACAGTGGTACTGGGATTGGCTCACATGTGAGAGACCTTGGGCTCAATTCTGATACCAAAAATAAAAATAAAATAATACCCTTGTCATCCTGCTGGCAAATAAACTAAACTGTTGAGTGACCTGATTTGGTGACTGTCACACACTGTTACTGTAGCCTTGACAGTAGGTAACCTCCGCAAAGATCATTTTGTATTTCTCCTTTGCACAATATATGGCTGTTAAAGTAATCTCTTGCTATATTAACTACTACACAATTCTTAATGTCTTCAGCAAGCTTTCATTTATGAGAAAAAATAAAGAGGATTATGGAATGTATTATACAAATACAAGCAATTCAATATAAAACCATTAAATTATAAATGGTGAAAAGAAAATGTTTCACACACTCACTTAGAAGAGTTGGTTATCTTGTAATACTCAGCTAAATCCACATTACCTTAAAGTATAGATGGTCTTACAACTTGTATCATTATCGTGGTAGAAACCCACCACCAATAGGTATGTTTTAAATAAGGTTTATTTTGTTAGAATCACGTACAAAAGAAAGTTTTAACAACGCGCCGAGCCGCTGCCGTACCGAGCCGCCGCCTCGCTGCCCGCCGTGCTCTGGGACCGGAAGATCCGCCTCCCTCTCCACGCTCTGCTTCTGTCTCGTCTCCGCAGACCAAGCCCCTCCCGTACAATCCGGGATTTCCCGCTACATCTCCCCATTTTGTCTAAATAGGAAGGTTCTAAACTAGGTATAAAACTACATACTACAGGGATTACCATAAGACAGTGTGTGGGAAAGAGGAAGGAACTAACATAAGTGAGGTCAAACTACTGCTAACAAACAACTACAAAGTGCAATTTAATATCTAAAATGTTGATGCAAAAAAAATGTACAGGGATTGCTTTAAGGCTGTTTATCCTAAATAATAGAGTTCTAAGACTTGAGTGTCATTGCTGGAATGTGAAGTAATAACAACCTCAACTATCTAATCTTCAACACCGTCAAGACCTGAGAAGGAAAAAAAATACCTAAAGTTGGAAGCATGAAGTAACTTCCAGAATATAGGAGAAGACAAGGACAGTTAACTACCTGGACAGTCATCCACCACTTCTCTGTGTAATGGGAGCATCCATCCTTGTGGCTACTGGCCTATGATATCTGACAAGTCTCCATAGAAGCAGGGTATTTTTGGTAGGACTGTCTTATCCTGGCTAGGCAGGCTTGGGCAGTTTCTATCCCTCATCCTGCAGGTCCATTTCAGACAGTGAGCACGCTGACAGAAGTGGGCGCAAGTGCAGTCCTTTGCCCCTCAGGCCATTATTAGCCAAACTAAACAATCTCTTTGCAAGATGTCTGTGATGTTCAACACCACCTTGAGAAAGGAACGGTGATACCAGGAGTTGTCATGTCTCTTAAGGCCAAATTCGAAATAACGAAATCTTGAATGCCATATTCTCTTGGTCTATGAAGTGGTTGAAGACGCCTATCTATTTGGTATATTCTGACATGTTTCTGAAAAGCCTGAGTATCCTGACTGTTAGGTGATAAATCTGAGTAACCATAATTTGCAATCCCAATCAACCAAGAAAGTGAGTCTAACATTGTAAAAATAG
>PVIH01022035.1:0-28189 GCA_004025045.1 Sigmodon hispidus | reverse complement strand
TCAGGCCTCAGAAAGTCCCATCAGTGAGAAGTGAGATGGATCGGGTCGTAGGAGAGGACAACTGGGTCGATAAGGCGTGGCCCCAAATGGCCTGACCGGCGCAGACCACCTCCCTTCTCGGGTCAGCGTCCCTCCACCCTCCGTTCCCGAGCCAGTAGCTCTCCCAGGAAAGGATGTCAGTTTCTGCCGCCCCTCGCTCTTTGATCCACCCCTCACTCCCGCGGTTCGGACGATATAAAGCTGTTGCTAATTCCCAGCACCAGATCCAGGCAGCCAGCCAAAGCCTATGACCCAAAGTTACCAGTCCTCTTCCCCAGCAGCTGTGGACTCAGACGCCGCCATGTCTTCTCCGGCTCTTAACCGGAACCGGAAATACCTGTTGGGAAGTTAGAGCCGGAAAACTAGGGCGGGGCGGGGTAAAAAAAAGCTGGCGCCGTTTCTAGGCAACTGAGGACTCTAGGTCCTTTGTGGGCCCTGATAGCCAAGCGACAGAAGTGTCCTAGAAAGTGCCAATGGCTGGTTCGTGTCTGTCACATATCCCTGAGAGCTTTGTCCTATAAACTTCTGACCAGTTCCAGGGAGTAAAACTGGTAAGAGTGGGAAATTAACGAGAGCATCAATGGGAATGGAGAAAAGTAACGCAGGCAGCTGGGAAGGACCCTGCTAGTGGCCCTCGTCCTGAAAAGCTTGGAGCATCTAAGTTGGAGGAAAGTTGGGGGACCTCGGCCCGCGACAGGTGTCAAGAGCTGCGGTGCTGGGCGAGCTGCAGGTGTCAGGAACTTGGGAGCTATAGAAAGAGCATGTGAGCATTGCAATGGGGACACCGGGTGCTGAAGGCACCTAGCCTGGATGGGAGACTCAAGACGTTCTGTTTCCAAGATCTGATCATTTCCCCATCGTGCTCATGTTTGTGAGGCCTGTGTTACTGTGAAAAGATGGAAAAGGCATAGCTGATAACGTTATATCTTTCTCCTGTGTTCCAAGCTAGGCCTCCCAGATGTGTGGAACTGTCCCTTTATCTACACCTCATCGACACATTCTTCTTTCTGCCTTCTGAGAGACCCTGAAACCCTTGCCATGGAAAAGTATCACGTTTTGGAGATGATTGGAGAAGGCTCTTTTGGCAGAGTGTATAAGGGCCGAAAAAAATACAGTGCTCAGGTAGTGAACAAAAATACTGTGGAATGGGATTCGGTGCCCCCTACTCCAGCAGAAACTTGAGACAAAAGGGTTGCAGTGTGTATTTCTAGGTTCTGACCCTAGAATACTTCCCCTGGGATATATAGGTGCTGAAATTTGGTTACTTGGAGTCAGATCCTAGCCTTAGAACTAGGGACAAACTACCTAACATTTCATGATTTAGTTTCTCCAAACTACACAATGGGGATGATTGACAGGGTCTGAGGATTAAATGTGTCTCACACTAATTACTTAGGACAATGCCTGGCACCTATTTACCAACAAAAATTGCCTTTTTTCTTTGTGTTCTTTCTATTACCTTAGAAAAGATAAACCCCTCGAGATCTGTTCTCCCACCTTCACATTTCCTTCTTTTTTCCCTAAATCTCACCTCGAGTCCTTGGCTTATGTCAGAAAACCTCTCCCAGAATCCATCAAAGGGATCTATAACTGTTTCCTCCTGGTGATGGGTTGATAAAACCAGAGCAAATCCATAGTACCCTGGGGGAAAGTCAAGAAGGGAGCTTAACAAGGGTTAGAATTCATATGAAGAGTTGATCAGCAGTATAAAATCTTAAACTGTGGAGCTCTAAGATAAAGCTTGAAATTTTTGCAGTGTGTGTGTGTGTGTGTGTGTGTGAGAGAGAGAGAGAGAGAGAGAGAGAGAGAGAGAGAGAGAGAGAGAGAGAACAGAAATTACTCAAAGGCAGCTGCATCACCAAAGCCCACCCCAGCATGGTTAACAGCTCATGAAAGCTGGAAACCTAGAGCACATTGCACTTCTTACAAGCATCTTGAGAGGGTGGAAAATGTCTCTTTCAGGCAGCTTACCAGGTCTGAACCTCTCCCAAGCAGCTCAGCTGGTCTAAGAGGTTTTTTTGCACTTCTCCATGGGATGGTCAGGCCTCCAGTCTTTACTTTACTACTGACAGGTGGTTGCCTTGAAGTTCATCCCTAAACTGGGGCGCTCAGAGAAAGAGCTGAGGAACCTGCAACGAGAAATTGAAATCATGCGGGGTCTGTGGCATCCCAACATCGTGCATATGCTTGACAGCTTTGAGACTGACAAAGAGGTATGTTTTGATGGTGTTGGGTTGCCTCTTTCCAAGCCCAAGGGCCCTAGACACTTCCCAACCACAGAGTGTGTGACTGTGCCATCAGTACCACACTGCCTTCTCCTCACAGGTGGTGGTGGTGACAGACTATGCTGAGGGAGAACTCTTTCAGATTCTGGAAGATGATGGGAAACTTCCTGAGGACCAGGTATGCTTCCTGACTCAAACGTTCTCATACTTTGAGAATCTTTCTCTTTAGGTGAAGAGCTAGGAGTTCAAGCTGAGGGTGTGGAGTTCATTTGTGTGTGACCATGTTCTCTGTGTGATATATTTATGTAAGGGCATATTTGTGTATGTGAAATATGTGTAGGTTCATGTGCTCATATGTGTGCCTGAGTGCAGAGAGGCCAGTGGTTTGGATCAGTGTCTTCTTTAATTGTTCTCCACCCTTACTTGTTGGTGCTGGATGTCTCATTGAGCCTTTAGACTGTGGATTGGCTGGACTGGCCTGGCTGACAGGCTCTAGGGATCTGCCTGTCTTTACCCCCTTCCCAAATACCAGGGCTACAGATGTAAGACACAATACCCAGCTTTAACATAGATGCTTAGTAAGAATTCAGACTCCCAAGTCCTAAAGGGTGACCCACCAGCTGGGCCATCTCCTGAGCCCTGACAGTTCATATAGTATGTGTGTGTATGTGGTAAGTATATATACGTGCAGACCAGAGCATACATGTGGAATGAGAAGAAAATTTGTAGGGGTCAGAGTTACTTTTCTCCTTCTACTACGTGGGTCCCAGGGATTGAATTCAGCTCATTAGGCTTGGCATCAAGTGGCTTTACCCACTAGACCATCTCACTAGACATTTTTTGATGACTCCCGAGAAGAGTACAAGACTCTAGGTATATATAGAGGCAGGCAGTATGGTGTGATTGTTATGGAACAGTGGGACCACAACATCTGACTACAAATCTTGCCCCCCTCACTAGCTGGGTCGTCATGGAGAAATTACTCTTGTGTCTTTGTATTTAGTTTCTTCATCAGGAAAATGAAGATATTAATAATATCTTCCCTGGAAGGTTATTTGAGGATTAATGATTTAATTCATAAAGATATAAGTAGCTATTATTAATGTGGATGTTGATCATTGTTATTATTCCTTTAAGGAAGAAAGGCCAGTATTTGAGCAGTAAGAGAAGCATTGTGGTTGTTTAGGAGTCTCTGTTAGGACAAAGAGGCCGGCAATGGGATTTGGTTGAGTGTTCAGCTACATTTGTTCTAGGCATTTCTTTATACACTTAACAAGTCGGCCCCCTCAAGTCCTGGAAGTCTCGTGACTGTACAGCTCCCTTGCTAGAGTGCTTGCCTACATGCACAAAACCCAAGGTTAGATTCCCGCTTGTGCCACTTGCTGGTATATACATATAATCTCAGCACTGGTGAGGTAGAGGCAGGAGGATCCGGATGTTCAAGGTCATCCTCAGCTATAAAGTTCAAGGCCAGCCTGGGATACATGAGATTATTTTCTGAAAACAAACAAACAAAAAAACAATCATCTTACTGTTTTGTCTGCCTTAAGTGACTATGTATCTTTTTTTTTTTTTTTTTTTTTTTTAAGATTCATTTATTATGTATTCTGTTTGCATGTGTATGTGCCTGTAGGCCAGAAGAGGGCACCAGATCTTAGTCCAGGTGGTTGTGAGCCACCATATGGTTGCTGGGAATTGAACTCAGGACCTCTGGAAGAGCAGCCAGTGCTCTCAACTGCAGAGCCATCTCTCCAGCCCCTGTGGCTGTATATCTTGAAAAGAAGTTTACCTTATTTAAAACGGTTAATATGCACAGACTGTTTTCTTTCTTTTTTTTTTTTAACTTTATTTTTTGTTTTTTTTTATTTATTTGCCTTGGTGTTTGCCTGGAACTGGGAACTGGAACTACAGACAGTTGTGAGCTGCCATGTGGATGCTGGGAATTGAACTCAGGTCCTCTGGAACAGCAGTCAGTGCTCTTAACCACTGAGCCATCTCTCCAGCTCCGCACAGACTGTTTTCTTCATGCCACATACCGTTCTGAACATTGCTTTACATGCTTTATAGGTCCATTAATTTGTACAGTAGCCCTGGAGGTAGATGCTTTATTATTGTCACATTATAGATGATGACTCTGGGAAACAGTAATTTTTTTCATGGTGGTGAGGCCAGTAAGAGAGATACAATAGGTTTTTCCTCCCACAGGTAAAAGGATGAATTAAGGGAAACGGGAATCAAGGAGGGTATAGTATAGTGTGAGGCTCTATTTCTAACAGAAAGTTGGTTAGCCTCAGTGCTAGTCAGCTGGCTCCTTCCCCTGACATTTCCTTTCCATTGTCTGACTCCTAGGTTCAGGCCATTGCTGCCCAGTTGGTGTCAGCCCTGTATTACCTGCATTCCCACCGCATCCTGCACCGAGACATGAAGCCTCAGAACATCCTTCTCGCCAAGGGTGGTGGCATCAAACTTTGTGACTTTGGGTAGGGTTCCTGAGTTTCCATCTAATGCTTCTCCTCCGTTAGGGAGTCCTAAACTACCCAGAGCCTCATGTTAGAATCAGAACTGGAGATTGGGCCTCTGGCTGAGCCTTTGGAACCGATCAAAGGTACTGTGTTGGTTCAGGTTATCCCATATGCTAACAGGTAGTAAATAGCCAGGTGTAATTTTTTTTGACATTTATTTCTTGTGCACGTGGGCACACATGTGCCGTGGCATGCTTATAGAACTCAGAAGAAAACTTGCAGAAGTCAGTTTCCTTCGTCCATCTTGGGAGTCCTAGGGTTAGAACTCAGGTCATTAGGCATGACAGCAGTTGATTTTACCACTGAGCTCACATCAGCCCCTATCCATTTGATAATTTTCTAGTTGTGACTAGGTCAAGAAGATCCTTTTTATTTTCATCCTGTCACCTCTGCAGATTTGCCCGAGCTATGAGCACTAACACCATGGTGCTGACATCCATCAAAGGCACACCACTTTACATGTCTCCGGAGCTGGTGGAGGAGCGACCATATGATCACACAGCAGACCTCTGGTCTGTAGGCTGCATCCTGTATGAGCTGGCTGTAGGCACGCCTCCCTTCTACACCACCAGCATCTTTCAACTTGTTAACCTCATTCTCAAGGACCCTGTGCGCTGGCCCTCCACCATCAGCTCCTGCTTCAAGGTAATAGGTCAAGAGGGATTAACATATCAGAAACTTGCCTTCCTCTATTTCTGCCCCCTTTCTGCAATCTTTGCAGGCAGGCTATGCTTTATCACAGTAGAAAGTAATTTCAAGGCGACAGGAGGGAAGAGCTGGGCTTTTGCCTGACCCCACTTCCTCTGAACCCCTATCAGAGGCAATGTCAGATTCCATCTAGCTGCCCCCGACTGTGTTCAGTACTCTTCAGTTATTAGTGTGATTAGGGGCGGGTGACAGGAAGTGGTACCTACTCCTTGTAACAATGTCTCAGCAGGTTGGTGAGGGAAGGGGTCTGTTGCACTCCTTTCTTATCTAGGACAAGGCTGTGGGCCTCAGTGGAATTCAAATACAGTCTTCTCCCAGAATAAAATCTCATTATAGGTTTCCTGTGGCTCATCTAAAGTGGGAGGGGCCAGTTTTTCCCCTAACTACATAGTTGGAGGTGCTCAGATAATTCTCAAAAAAGTTAAATAAAGGAGCTTTAAATGAGGGAAGTATACCTAGAATGGTCCTTCTTCCTTAGGCAGATTTGCAGGAATCTTCAGCCACAGCTCTATTTATACAAGTCACCACATTTTAGAACAGTGCTCATAGGCCATAGCCTATTAGAAACTTTTATTTTGGTTTATTTATTTAAATCTTAAAAACTATTCTTTCTTAAAAGTTTTTTCTTTTTTTTTTTTTTTTTAGTGTGTGTATGTATGTGTTAGTGCAAGTTCCCTTGGAGGTCAGAGGCCTCAGATCTGGAGCTATAGTTAGAGGCAGTTTGTGAGCTGCTTTAAATGGGTGCTGGGAACCAAACTCATGCCCTTGGGAGTGCTTGTAACCTGAGCTGTCTCTCCAGCGCCCGCCTACCTTCTGTTCTTGTTTCAGACCTAATAAAGTGTTTCTTCTTAGCAGATAAACCCTTTCCGTCCCTCCCCCAACTGAAATATTTTTGAATGAAGCATTGCTTATTTGTGTATGTGTTTAATTATGGATGCATCAGTTCATACCCATCCGGGGACAATCCTGACTATAAATGTTTGCTTTCTGAAGAGGACTGTGAAAGTGACGTCCCTCTTCCAAATTTTTCTCCCCATCCTCAAAGCTGGTGGTGTTTTACTTCTGGGTTATGGAGCATCTGTGGATAGTAGTCATGATTCCTTAGGAGATGAAGGCAGTGGTGTGCTGGGAATCCTAAGGGAAGCGTTCTTAAGGGTGTGTTTGAGAGGCAGATGCTGGAGTCTCTGAGATAGGGAGAGCCTGGAGGGGAGGGCAGGAATGGCTGATGAAGTTTTACTTCTCTTCACAGAACTTTCTGCAGGGGCTTCTCACCAAGGACCCCCGGCAGCGTCTGTCCTGGCCGGACCTCTTACATCACCCTTTTATTGCTGGCCGTGTCACCAGTGAGTCCTCAGGGTCCCAAGGCTCTGGCCATCCTTAATTTCCTTCAGTCCTCCTCCTCTCTCACTGTCTGGATACTCCCCACCTCCTTCCTCCCCCAGCGTGAGCTTCCTCCTCCTATGGCCCAGCTTGTACCATTCCTGCTTTTTGTTTGTCCCACAGGGGTCTCAAGACTCTGAAGTTGTCCCTGGCCAAGTAGACATGGAGACTATAGCCCTGGAATAATCATGTCTTCTCCTCTTCCCTCTCTGCAGTAATAACTGAACCAGCAGGCTCAAATCTGGGTACCCCGTTTACGAGTCGTCTGCCTCCAGAACTTCAGGTCCTGAAGGAGGAACAGGCCCATCGGCTGGCACCAAAGGGTAACCAGTCTCGCATCCTGCACCAGGCCTGTAAGCGCGTGGCTGAAGAAGCCAAGCAGAAGGTGTGTGGAAAATATGTGGACACAAACAGGCTAGTGACTTGGGGGAGCCGGAGAAAAAGGTGATTTTTAGAGAACTAGCAAAAGGATATGAATAGGATTCATACCGCCCAAATGGTTCCCTTGTCTCCTACCCACCTCTCATAGAAACACCAGAATGCAGGACCTGCCCTTGAACAAGAAGATAGGCCCAGCAAGGTGACACCTAGCACAGCCCCTGCACCTGAACTAAAGGCTCCTCCTCAGGAATCAAGCCTCTTGGCTAGCATATTAGACTCAGAAATGAAGAGCGACTGGGAAGACTGGGGTGCTGGAGAAGCACCCCCTACACCTAGGTGAGAAGGGTAAAGTGGTCTTTACCGGAAGCGGGGATTTATCAGTTACAAAGTCAACGAGAAATGGCTCTGTCATTGTCTAAACACAGATCAGGCTTTAGGAGTTTGAGTACTAGGTTCTTATTCATTGTGGTTGACTTTTTTCTTTTATTTTTGTAATTTATTTATTTATTATGTATACAACGTTCTGGCATGTATGCCTACACACCTCTCATTACAGATGGTTGTGAACCACCATGTGGTTACTGGGAATTGAACTCAGGACCTCTGAAAGAGCAGCCAGTGCTATTAACCTCTGAGCCATCTCTCCAGCCCCTTTTATTTTATTTGATATGTGTGGGTGTTTCGCCTGCATGTATGTCTGGGTATCATATGTGTACAGTGCCTTCAGAGGCCAAAAGTGGGCAGTGGGTCCCCGGGACTGGAGTGATAGATAGTTGTGAGCTCCTTACTATGTGGGTGCTGAGAATCAAACCTGGACCCTCTGAAGAGCAGCCAGTGCTCTTAACCACTGAACCACCTCTCCAGGCCCTCTAATTATTTCTTGATTCAGGAGGAAACTTGAGGATTCAGTCTTCCTGTCTGAGTTGTGCTTCGAAATGACAAGGACCATTTCTATCCAAAAGGGAAGATTATTTGAGTGGGAAGTCATGGGTGAAAAATCAATTCTACTTGAACGTGAGATCAAGCTGGGAAGGCAGTCAGGAATCTACGTGTGGATGTTAACATGCACTGAACTGACCAGATCCCTTAACCCCCGCCCCCAAAAGAAATGCTCTCTACCTGCTTGTGTGACTGGTTCTTCTAGGCCTTTCCCTGGGCCTGGAGGGAGACACAAGGCAATGAACTTTATGCATCACGGACCCAGAAGTCATCTTACCCCCATCTTTGCTTTGGCAGGGAAAACCACATCACCTTGGAGTGTGAACGAGCATTCCCAGAGCTGAGGCCAGAGACAGTGGGCCAGCAGAGCGCTGACGCAGTGGAGTTAGAAAATGAGGTGGGACCGTAGGTCTAGAGGAGTGCTTTTCTAGAACAGGATGTGCTGTAAATACAAGATCCCTTTGTGTTGAAAATGGCTTTGTTATAGGCATATAGATTTTAATTAGATTCTCAAAAATTAGAATGCTCAGATAAAATTCTGAGGTGAATGTTAGCACATTTCCTATATTTCTGTTTTTTGGGGAAGTTGAAGGAAGAGAATCTCCTGAACCCAGGAGTGTCTATCTAGTCTAGGCTACATAATGGGACCTTATCTAAACAAACAAACATCAACAAAAAAACATAAATAAAAGTGGAGGTCTCTGTTGAACCTTATCTCACTTCCAGAGATGGCTACTATTGCCAAGCTTTCTCCGTTTAGACTTTCTTAATTTCGCATATATGTATATGTAGAGTTTGGCTATTTCTGAGTTATTAGATTTATCCTGTTTATTGCCTTGCCTTGTGCTGTTTTTGCCATATGACTTATTTTAAGACTTGTTTCTACATCAGTGCATGTATTATTTCTTCCTCAACCTCTTGTGTCTGTTTTAGAGTTTTAATTTTTAAATTTTGAAATAATTTCAACTTGAATAATTATGGGACTGGAGAGCAGTTATGAGCATTTGCTCTAGGAGGCAGAGGCAGGCAGATCTCTATGAGTTCAAGGCCAGCTTAGTCTACAAAGTGAGTTATAGGACAGCATGGGCTGTTACAGAGAAATGCTGTGTCAAAAAAATCACACACACACACACACACACACACAGAGTACTTGTTTTTGCAGAAGCTCCAGGTTGATTTATACTTTCCACATGGTGACTCACAACCACCCCACAATTCCAGTGCCAAGAGCTCCAATATTCTCTTTTGACCTCTTCAGGCATTGGGCATGCACATCGTCATACATGTCGGCAAACACTCACATTAAAAAAAAAAAATTGTGAGAATACATTGAATTTCTATATACCCTTATCTTGGTCTATTTTGTGCTGCCAAAACAGAATAGCATAGACCGGGTAATTTTTAATGAACAGAAATTTATTTCTCAAAGTTCTGAGACTGGGAAGTCTGAAGTGAGCATCTCTGCAGGCTCAGTCTCTATGCTTCTAACATGGTCCCTTTATTACCACATCCTTTGCAGAGGGGAGAATGTAATGTTTTCATGTTACAGAGAGTCAAAAGAGTCAGATTCTCACTATGTAGCCCAGGCTGGGCTTGAATTCAAAGTCCTTTTTCTTCAGCCTCCAGAATTCGGGGTTTATAGGAGTGAGCCTCAAGGCTGAGCTCTAGAAAACAATTAAAAATGTATTGTATTATATGTCCATGTTTTGCATGCATGTATGTCTGTGCACTAGATACATGCCTAGTGCCTATGGAGGCCACAAGAGGGCATTGGATCCCATGGAACTGAAGTTACAGATAATTCTGAAGCACCATGCTGGGAATCAAACCCAAGTCCTTTGGAAATGTATCCACTGCTCTGCTGTTAACCACTGAGCCATTGATCCAGCCCCTGGAAATCATTTTCATAGCAGTATTAATCAGTTTGTGTTGTTGGAGCTCATGACCTAAAAACAAACCAAAAGTTCCTATTAGGCTCAACTCCCAACACTGTTGCTTTGAAAACTAAGTTGCCAATACAGTATAGTTTAGAGAAGACAAAAACATTCAGATTGTAGTCCACCCTATACCCAGATTTCCTATGGCAATTTTGTTACATTTGCTACATGACTTTCCATAAATAGATGGACATACTGTCTTTCTTATTCAGTTTGAGACAATTTGCAGACATGTCCTTCTACCTTGAAATACTTGGAGCACATTTCCTAAGAATAAAGTCATTCCCTTGCTCTGTCATAGTCAGAAATTTCACATTGACTGGGGTGTGGTGCACGCCTTTAATCCCAGCACTTGGGCAGCAGAGGCTGGTGGATCACTCTCTGTGAGTTCTCGGTCATCTTAATCTACATAAAGTTCCAGAATAGCCGGGGCTACATAGACCCTGTATCAAAACCAAAATATTTTAAAAACTGAAAAAAGAAAGATAAGAACTTTTCACATCAATACTAGACTGTTACTGTAATAACAGTAAATAGATGGATAAACTAATTATGCTCCACATTCTCATTCTGCCTGTTGCTTCAATAAAGTAATGTACTTTATTGACGTAACCCCCTTCCTTTGGGGGTGGGGCGGGGACTAGGAAGATGACTCCACAATTGTGAGCAGTGGCTGCCCTCTAAAGGAACTGGGATTTGGTGTCCAGCATCCACATGTTGATGTAGAACCATCTGTAATTCCAGTTTTAGGGAATCTTACACCTTCTTCTAGCTCTGACACGAGGCATTTTACAGTGGTAAACATTCATACACAGATAGAGTAAGACAAATATTAAAGAATATTTTCCCTAGAGCAGTAAGGTCACAGTTTTAGAGATTCAAGAGCAAGGCTCAGCTCTGGTGAGGACGTCATTGCTGGTGACATTCCCACAGCAGGGGGCCATAGGAAGAAGGATTACATCTGAGCTTAGGAAGCCAGACAGGCTGGGGGAGGCCACCTCCAAGGTTTATAATAATAAAGCCAGGCATAGTGGGAAAAATACTTTGTTTCTGGCTCAGTGGGAGAGTGCATGCTGCTTGCCTTTGAATACACAAAGCCTTTCAGTCAGTCCCTACTGCAGAGCAGAGGGTGCTGGGCAAGGGAGATCTTTTTTTTTTTTTAAAGAGAAACACAGTTTACATCTTTTTTTTTTTTCCTCAAAGATTTATTTATTTATTATGTATACAGTATACAGAAGAGGGTACCAGATGTAATTATAGATGGTTGTGAGCCACCATGTGGTTGCTGGGAATTGAATTCAGGACCTCTGGAAGGACAGTCAGTGCTCTTAACCTCTGAGCCACCTCTCCAGCCCCTCAAGGGAGATCTTAATGCCTCCTGCAGGTTCTCCAGTTCTCCTGAGAACCTTCCACTGGGCTTCCTCTCTTAAAGGTCTCAGCATCTCTGGATGCTCCCATGCTGGGACTGAGACTTTAAAACATGAGCCTTTGGGAGAATACACTTGAAGTATGCCCAGCCAGAACAGTATACACAAGAGTTATTTTGCAGTATTCTTCAAATTGTTTTCTCATAAATAGGTTCAACCTCTGTATTTTGAGTAGAAATCGTATGCAAGGTACATCCTCAGTTCTTTGATCTGCTAAATGACTTCCTAGTAGTTCCTAATAGAGACAGAGGATGGCTTATCATTTCCTTCCCGACTGGCTTTATGACATTTTCATTTTTGTTTGTTTTTAAATGTTTATTTATTATGTATACAGTGTTCTATCTGCATGTATCCCTGCAGGCCAGAAGAGGACACCAGATTTCATTATATATGGTTGTGAACCACCATGTGGGTGCTGGGAATTGAACTCAAGACCTCTGAAAGAGCTGCCAGGGCTTTTAACCACCGAGGCATCTCTCCACCCCAGACATTCCCATGTTTTGTCCTTATCTGCCATGCTGCACTAGAAACTTGTCTAGGCACCTCTTTATGCACATACCCAGTGCTTCACAAGGGACTTTTCAAGATGCCCTGTGTCCTGCCCATTGTGTCTTTCTTGACAGTGACTGACACAATGCACGCCTGTGATGAAGGAGTCGCTGACTGCTTGTTACTTTATAAACCGCTCAGTTTCTAATAGAGTCGAAAGCTATGACTCCAGCACTTACTCCTCTTCACCTCTTTCACTGCAAATGCCCAGGAGCCCGACAGTGATGATGAGTGGCGACACTTACTGGAGACCACGGAGCCCGTGCCGGTGCAGCTGAAGGCCCCCCTCACTCTGCTGTGTAATCCTGACTTCTGCCAGCGCATCCAGAGCCAGCTGCGTGGGACTGGTGAGCAGGTAAGGAGCAGAAGGTGCTGTGGAGGAGGTTGGGACGGTCATCAGAGATGACGTCACACCATAAAGAGACAGAGGCTGTCCTTTTCCAGGAACAGAGAGCGGGACTCAGATCTCTCTTTCTGAAGGGGAAAAAATACCTGTCTGGAATAGGAATCTTCTAGAACTTCTCCAGAGTAAATACTGTGGGCATCATGGGCCAAGGGGCAAAAATGGAAGCTCTTGTGTACTTGTAAAGAGAGACTAAACATAGTTTCACAAAATTTTTGTTGAAAAATTAAAATATAATTACATCAGGGGGGCTGGAGAGATGGCTCAGCGGTTAAGAGCACCGTCTGCTCTTCCAGAGGACCCGGGTTCAATTCCCAGCAACCACATGGTGGCTAACAACTGTCTGTAGTTCCAGTTCCAGGCAAACACCAAGGCAAATAAATAAATAAATAAATAAATAAATAAAGTTTAATAAAAAATATATATATAATTACATCAGTATACAGTATTTTATACTGTAGGTATCTAATGACATGATTGAGTTTTGTTTTGTTTTTTTGTTTTTTAGGAGCAACTAAAATTTAGTTTTTTTCTTCTTAAAGCTCTTCTTTACATCTCCAGAACAGTGCTCTTCCCTCCCAGGAACCTACAAACACACGGTTTATATTTATCTCCCCTTTTTACTACACATTTCATGTATCAGGGTGCGTGCACAGGTGTGTGTCTGTGCATGCGGAGGCCAGAGGTCATTGTTAGGAATCGGCATCTGTCACTCTTCACCCTGTATTTGTTTGGAGATAGAATCTCTCACTGAAGTTAGGGCTCACCAGTTCCAGTAGACCAGCTGGTCACTGAGCCCTGGGAATCCTCTTTTCTCTAACCCCATCTGATGGCCATTGATTTGTTTCCACATTTTTTTTCTTGCTGAAGCTGGGTCTCATTATATAGCCCTGGCTGGCTTAGAACTCATAGAGAGATGTACCTGTCTCCTGAGTACTGGGATTTAAGATGTGTGATACCGGGGGCTGGAGAGATGGCTCAGCGGTTAAGAGCACCGGCTGCTCTTCCAGAGGACCCGGGTTCGATTCCCAGCACCCACATGGCAGCTAACAACTGTCTGTAGTTCCAGTTCCAGGCAAACACCAAGGCAAATAAATAAAGGTTTTTTAAAAAAAAAAAAAAAAAATTAAAAAAAAAAAAAAAAAGATGTGTGATACCATGGCTAGCTATTTTTGGTTTCACAAGCAAATCTCTGTATATATGTGTTTTCGTTTCTCCTGGCTAGCTACCTTATTATAATGGAACTACTGGGTCATATGGTAACTGCTGAACTATCTTCCTAAGTAACTGTACAGTCTTATATTCTTACTGACAGCAGCCACACCCTTGCTGACCATCATCATTGCCTGAGTCCTGATTATAGCCCTGCTAGTAAGTGTGAGTGGTAGCTTGTCATTATTTTAATTTGAGCCCTGGGACTGGAGAGATGGCTCAGTGGTTAGGAGCACTGGCTCTTCTTCCAGAGGACCTGGGTTCAATTCCCAGCACCCACATGGCAGCTCACAACTGTTTATAATTCCAGTTCCAGGGGATTTGACACCCTCTTCTGATCTCCAAGGGTGACAGGCGTGCAAGTGGTACACAGACTTACACGCAGGCAAATACTCACACATAAAATAAAAATTTAAGACCCAACACCTCAGTGTTTAATTTGAATCCCACTGTGATGAATGTTGAACACTGTTTCAAATCTGCTTTACTGCCCGTTTATGCATCTTTAGGTTTTTGTTTTGTTTTGATTTTTTTTAAGACAAGGTCTCTGTAGCACTAGCTAACTTTGAACTCACTGTGTTGACCAAGCTGAAATTCTCAGAAATCCACCTGCCTTTGCCTCCTGGGTGCTGGTAATAAAGGCATTCACCATCATTTTTTTTGCTCTGTTTTTAAATTTTAATTTTTTTTAAACTTTATTTATTTGCCTTGGTGTTTGCCTGGAACTGAAACTACAGACAGTTGTGAGCTGCTATGTGGGTGCTGGGAATGGAACCCCAGTCCTCTGGAAGAGCAGTCAGTACTCTTAACCGCTGAGCCATCTCTCCAACCCCTAAATTTTAATTTTTATAATTGTTTTGAGACAAGGTTTCTCTGTATAGCCCTGGCTGTCCTGAAACTCACTCAAAGTAGACCATCCTGTTCTTGAACTCAGAGTTCATCCTGCTTCTTCCTCCTGAGTGCTGGCATTAAAGGCGTGGGCCACCAAGGCCCCACCTTGAAGATTTTCTAAATGTTTCACAATTTTACATTAAGGCCTCTGACCCATTTTGAGTTAATGTTTGTATAGATCCTGAAGTAAGTTCATCTTTTGAAAAAAATCCTTCTTTTCCCACTGAATTATATTGGTACCTCACTCTTATTTCTTGGATCCTAACAATTGTTCTATTATTGGAGTATTCCTTTCAGAGACAGGGCTTCTTTGTGTAACAGCCCTGGCTGTCCTGGACGCACTTTGTAGACCAGGCTGGCCTCACAGAGGTCCACCTAGCTCTGCCTCCCAAGTGCTGGGATTAAATGCTTTTGCCTCCATGCCTGCTATTGGAGCCTTGCTAATGTGGGAAACAGACTGAAGTCTCTTTCTCTAATCTGGGAGGCTAGGCACATGGGTTTTTTCTTTCTCCTCTCTCCCCACTCTTTGAGACAGACTCTCTCTAGCAGGCTAGCCTCAAATTCACAAGAGATCCCCTTGCCTCTCTTCCTCCCCTTCCACCCCATCTACCCTGCCCCTGTCTTCCACCCCCACCACCCCCACCTTGATTAAAGCTGTGCATCACCACACCTGGTGCAGCTGATTTCTTAAACCCAGGAGATTGAAACCAGCCTGGGCAACATAATGGGACCTCTGTTTAAAAAAAAAGAGAAATTAACCAGTTACTATGAATTTGGGGGCACATGCTATGGTTCAGAGTAGAGGTCAGGGGCAGTTGGTTCTCTATTTTACCTCTAAGTGGGTTCTGATCAAACTCAGATCAGCAGGCTTATGTAGCAAGCACTTTACCTGCTGAGCCATCTCACCAGCCCAGCCTCTGACTCTCAGAAAACAGAAAGTCTTTGGCTTCTGCGCTAAGACTCCTTGGATCAGAATTCATAAAGACCAAGCTATTGATCTTTGATAGGGCCCTGATCTATACAGATGCATCAGTTCCCTGTCTTGAAAATGAGTAGTTCTCTTTACTACACACTGTGAAATGGGAGAGGAAATGTCAAAATTGAGAACAGGGAACAGTGAGGCATGTGGTGTCAATGTTATTCTTCTGAAGAATAACCTTTTAAAAGTATGGTGCTAGCATAGTATGCAACCTGCATACAGTTACATATACATTGGGCTAAATTTGACATGTGAAATGTTTCTCTGCAGTTAAATAACATTGTTTCATATCTGTTGTTTTTATTTTTCAGAAGAACACCGTGTGTGTGTGTGTGTGTGTGTGTGTGTGTGTGTGTTGCTGCTGTTGTTGTCTTTAAGATGAAAGGCTATTGAAGGGAGGGAACAGACATCAATGATACGGGGCCTGGTGGACAGATCTTGACGTCCTCTGCCCCTCAGTTAATGGTCCTGTGTCAGCTGACCTTCCATAGTCATCCTCTCCGGTGCAGTCCCCCGGTGCCCGTTCTTCCTTCCTGGCTTTCCACTCCTCCACAGACGATGCAGACATTTGGTCTGTGCTGCTGACTCCTTGGAGCCAGTCAGTATTTATACCTCTTCCCCCTTTCATTATAATTTTAACAGCTGTCTCTTTCTCTCATGTCCCCCAGATCCTGAAAGGCATCCTGGAGGGTGCTTCCCACCTCCTTCCTGTACTCCGTGTCCTGAGCAGTCTTCTGTCCAGCTGCAGTGACTCCGTGCTCTTGTATCCCTTCTGCCAGGAGGCAGGACTGCCTGGGCTGCCTCTCAGCCTCCTGAGACACAGCCAGGAGAGCAGCAGTATCCAGCAGGTACACAGCATCCCTGCAGCCTCTGAAGACAGGAGGTGGTCCTTCGCTTTGCCTCTCTCCTCTGACCTGCCATCTGTTTGGCCTGCCTGCCTCTTCTTTTCTATCCTTTTTTTTCCTAATTACCAGACCATCACTTGCAAACTCTGAAGCTTTCTGGGGCTAAACAAGTAGGTATCAGTCAGTGAAGAAGGTGAGGTAGGTATACAGCTGTCTAAAGTGGTAGGGAGCATGTGAACCATCCCTGCCCTAAATGGGGCATCTTCTCAGCTCCAGCCCATTGCTGTCATGTGGAAGTGTCCCTACCTAATCTGGATTTCTTTTTATTTATTTATTTATTTTTTTTAAAGATTTATTTATTTATTATGCATACAGTTTTACAGAAGAGGGCACCAGACCTCATCATAGATGGTTGTGAGCCACCATGTGGTTTTGCTGGGAATTGAACTCAGGTCCTCAGGAAGAACAGTCAGTACTCTTAACCTCTGAGCCATCTCTCCAGCCCCCTAATCTGGATTTCTAAGCGAAGATAAAAAAAATTAGGGTTTTAATTTTCCAATATTGAGAAGAGTTGCTTCAGAGGGTTGGAGTTCTGCTCTGTTGCTTGGTTTTCAAAGCAGGACACTGAAGTTGGGAGATTGGCCCTGCAGTCACTGCAGATGATCACGATAGGTGGGAGAGCTTGGGTCAAGGTGCAGTGTGTGGGGTCAAACCTCTCCTTCCCAGCACCGGGTCCTGATGTGGCTGACCTCAGAGAACAGCCCCCTACCCCCACCCCTAGCTGATGGGGGGGGGAGTGAGGCAGACTAAGGCAGCCCTCAGGATGTTGCCCTCTGCTGCTAAGTATCAAACTCAGATAAATATAAGAAACTGAAAGGGGAGGGGGGCTGGAGAGATGGCTCAGCGGTTAAGAGCACCATCTGCTCTTCCAGAGGACCCAGGTTCGATTCCCAGAACCCACATGGCAGCTAACAACTGTCTGTAGTTCCAGTTCCAGGCAAACACCAAGGCTAATAAATAAATAATAAAAACAAATAAAGTTTAAAAAAAAAAAAAGAAACTGAAAGGGAAATGTTTATGGGAAGCAGCTCCCCCCTCCACTCCGCCATGCTGCTCAAGTCAAATGGCATCTCCAGATGGTCTGCGGCCCTTGACACTCTTGGCTTTCTCTTTCTGCCCCTTTCCACCCGGCCGCCTTCACTGGTGCTCTGCAAGCCCTTGTTGCCACTTTTCTGCCTTTGCTCTCCATTCTTCATGCTGCCCTTTGTCTTCTTTTTGCACAGCAACCTTGGTACGGGGCCTTCTTACGGGACCTGATGGCCGTGGTGCAGGCCTACTTTTCCTGTGCCTTCAATCTGGAGAGGAGCCAGACAGGTGACAGGTGGGGGAAAAGACGCTTCTGCCCTGCTGGCCAGTGTGCCCCCGTGGCTTCAGTCTCTACCCCATTTCTTCCTCATTAGGAGGAGACCAAGCGAGAAGCGGTGATGTGTGACGGGGTTAGAGAGGAGCTGACTAGCCTTCATCAGTTTAGTTGATCCTCACAGGGACCTCGAGACACTTCCAGCATTGCCCCCAGTCAAATTCTAAGTCACAATCAGCCAGCACAGATGGGCCTAGAAGGATCAAAATGTGATAACAGCTGAGAAAGGGCTTGAATGGTGTGTCTGTTAGCAGAGTTGAAAGGAGAAACATTCTGATGTGTTCCTCTGCAAAGATCTACCTTTCCAAACTGACCCATTTGCCATACTCGTATCTAGGCTTTTAGTGGGAGGATGGGAAGGTACCATGGGTTTATTCTTCCCTAGCCTACAGGTGTTTCAGGAGGCTGCCAGCCTCTTTTTGGACTTGTTGGGGAAGCTGTTGGCCCAATCAGATGACTCCGAGCAGGCATTTCGGAGGGACAGCCTTATGGTAATCTCTTCCTGCTTCCAGATTTCTGTCTTTCTTTCTGTTCCTGTTTCTCCCAGCATCTTTTTTATGATTATGTAACTGCAACAGATGTTGAATTCTCACCATGTGCCATATGCCACATGAATAACTAAAAATAGTCAAGTAGGGCGGGTTGTGGTGACCCAGGCTTTTATTTGCACTCAGGAGGCAGAGGCAGGCAGATCTCTGAGTTGGATGTTAGCCTGGTCTACATAGTGAGTTCTAGGATATCCAGAGCTACATTAAGAAACCTTGTCTTGGGGGCTGGAGAGTTGGCTCAGCGGTTAAGAACACCGTCTGCTCTTCCAGAGGACCTCTTCCAGAGGACCCGGGTTCGATTCCCAGCACCCACATGGCAGCTCACAACTGTCTGTGGTTCCAGTTCCAGGCAAACACCAAGGCAGATAAATAAATAAATAAAGTTTTTTTAAAAAAAAAAAAAAAGAAACCTTGTCTTGGGAAAAAATAAAAGAAAAAAAGAAAAAGAGCCAGGTAGGGAAATTGAGAAGTCCATTAGAACTTTGTATATTGGCTCTGCATGTAGAGTCCTCATCGAAAATGTGAAGACTGAAGTCACATGTGCTAACACTTTAAGAATTCCAGCAGCAGCGGGCAGTAGTAGTGTGCACCTTTAATTCCAGCACGTGGGAGAAAGAGGCAGGCAGATCTCTATGAATTGGAGGCCAGCCTGGTTTACAGAGTGAGATCCAGGCCAGCCAGGGTAACACAACACTGTGAAACTTTGTCTCAAAAAATAAAATAAAATAAATAAATCAATAATAATAAATGATAGTAGCTTGCCAGCTTGGGTGGGGCAGGGAAGAAGACAGACCAATCTAAATAGAAAGAACACCATATCTAAAATGGAGAGGCTTTGATTAGTCTGGCATTTATCAGGGTCATAGGTATAAGTGTCTTAAAATAAATAAATATATTTTACAAAGCCAGGCATAGTGACACATGCCTTCAATCCTTGCACCAGGGAGGCAGAAGCAGACAGATCTCTGAGTTCAGGGCCAGCCTGATCTACATATAGTTGAGACATCCAGGGCTACATAGTAAGACTTTTTCTTGAAAACAGAACAAACAGAAAAGATGTAGCATGTTGCGGATAAACTAGTATTTTCCAGCTTTGTTTATGCTAAAGGCCCATGAACTACTCAAATCCTCTTTCTTAGACCCTCAACTGAGGACAGGAGGATTGATGAGAAAACACCTGCCTTGTCACTGCTCAGACAGGACACAGACACCCATGTCCAAGCAAGATGATAGTATGGCTGTTGTTGAAACTAATGATTGCAGACACGGCTGTGGGGTGATTCCTGCCTCCAGCTAGCATCCCGCTCACACTTTCATCATCTGAGATTCTAGTTTCCTACTCATCCTTTGAAGACAAAAAGCTTTGACTGTCTAGCCGAAGTGTTGACCAGTAGCCAGTCACTGGCACTGGCCAGCATTTGTCACATCATTGAGTACTGAGTGCAATGAGTTTGGGATAATTGTCCCTCTCCTGAATTTCTTACTTAGACCCTTGTGCCACATTTTTAGAAATGTCATCTAGGGAGATGCTGATGAGGAAATAGGTGGCGAGATGGTTGGACAGATGTAAGAGTGTGTACAGGGGCTTGAATCCCAGTACACGGGGGTGGGGCAGGGGGAGGGAAAAGGAGAAAGGGAAGGCTTCACCCCCAAATCCTTGCGCTAGACTACTGTCTTCTGGGCTCCTAAGCTTTTCTGGTTCTCACTAGAACCCAGTCCATTTTCTGATGTCCTGCTGTCTCTGCTCTTCCGCCCTTCAGTGCTTTGCTGTCCTGTGCGAAGCTGTGGACGGGAACAGCCAGGCCATCTCCAACGCCTTTTACTCCAGCCTGTTGACTACACAGCGCGCCGTGTTAGACGGACTCCTCTATGGTCTAACAGTCCCTCAGCTTCCTTTTCACAGCCCCCCAGGTGATCCCACCTTCCCATTCTGTGGGTCTGCCTATGTCCTTTCTATTTCTGTTGTCTAGAATGGTGCCTGGGACTTGGTAGGTGCTCAGAAGTGTAACTGGGTCCTGGGGCTGTAGCTCATTTGGTAGAGTGCTTGCCTAGCCCTGAATGAAGCCTTCATCAGCGTAATCTCAGCATTCTGGAGGCAGAGGCAGAAGGGTCAAGTTCAAAGTTATCTTCAGCTTCATAGTTTAAGGTTTGCCTGGGACATAATGAGATCCTGTCTCTAAAAACCAAAAAGCAATGCAGGACAAAACAAAACAAAATCCTAAAAGATTGACTGAGGAAATCTGTGAGAAATAACCAGACTTTACCAGTATACTTCCCTTTCCCCATAGGAGCTCCACAAGTGAGCCAGCCACTTCGGGAGCAGTGTGAAGATATACCTGGAG
The DNA here is from genome assembly GCA_004025045.1 of Sigmodon hispidus. Lineage (NCBI taxonomy): Eukaryota > Metazoa > Chordata > Mammalia > Rodentia > Cricetidae > Sigmodon > Sigmodon hispidus. The sequence continues at coordinate 7,442 of PVIH01022035.1, read as the reverse complement.
CCATTTCTTCTGCACTGGCAGCCATGTGTACCGCTCCCGTGGGGCTGCCAAGCTGTTGGGATGCCAAGGAACAGGTCTTAGACACAAATTCTTTTTTTTTTTTTTTTTTTTTTTTAAAAACTTTATTTATTTATTATTTATTTATTTATTTGCCTTGTTGTTTTGCCTGGAACTGGAACTACAGACAGTTGTTAGCTGCCATGTGGGTGCTGGGAATCGAACCCGGGTCCTCTGGAAGAGCAGACGGTGCTCTTAACCACTGAGCCATCTCTCCAGCCCCCCACAAATTCTTTTTTTTAAAGATTTATTTATCTACTATGTATACAGTGTACAGAAGAAGGTACCAGATCTCATTGTAAATGGTTGTGAGCCACCATGTGGTTGCTGGGAATTGAACTCAGGGCCTCTGGAAGAACAGTCAGTGCTTTTAACCTCTGAGCCATCTCTCCAGCCCTGAGACACAAATTCTCGTTCATTTCTTCCCTGCAACTTGGGAACCAGGAAGGCTAGGCACAGTTGCTGCTGACAGACAGAAAATATGCTCTGGACTTCTCCTTGTTCAGGATTTCCAGAAACAGATACTCCCATGCTGGCCTGGACCTCTTGTTCACCACAGGATGTCTAGAATTCCAGAGTGTTGGCTACCTGGCTCTGCAGTAACACCCAGGTGATAGGGTAGCCAATTGGAAGCCATTCTGTTTCACCAGGGTCAGAGGGCACTCAGATTGTTTCCCTAATTTGTTGCCCACTAACACTTTCCTTTATACCTGCCCACATTAAGACCAAACTCGGGCAGGATTCATTTCTCCCCTGGCCATGGATGGGGCCTGAGATTTCTAGTGAACCTATGAGGGGCCAGCAAGAGTCTGAGAGTTCTGGCCAGTGGAAGATATGTGAAGACCAGAAATGTAATAAGGGAGATGGCATGGAGTTGAGTATGTCTCCACAGGTCTCTTGGCATTTGGCCAATCAGCTGACTGAGGACAGCAGCCAACTGAGGCCATCCCTTGTCTCTGGTCTGCGGCATCATATCCTATGTCTCCACCTTCTCAAGGTACTTTGTTCCCACAGCTTGCAATACCTCAGATTTCTTTTAACTCCCAGGAAAGGGAGGGAGAGAAAAGGAAGAAATTATCCAGCACTCAGGAGCAAGAGGGAGGCTGATCTCTGAGTTTGAGGCCAGCCTGGTCCACACAATAAGTTCTGAGTCAGGCAGAACTTGTAGAGAGGAAAGTTTCATGGGGAGACATGGCTGACAAGAGCAGGGCAGTCCACACGATGGCATTCAGGAAGCAGAGAAAGAATATATGAGGTGCACTCATGTCCCCTTTCATTTCTTCCGGGCCCCAGCTTGTGCAAGGGTGCCATGCACACTCAGGACGGGTTTCACAGAAACACTCAGGGGTGTGCTTTACTTAGGCTCTTCTTACTCCAGTCACATCGACCCCCGTGTGTGGACACAAACTCTACTGTGAGGCTTGTCCGCTTTTCAGCAGAAAGACTCCAGGGCTGTTCCGTCCACTGACAGGCTCCTTGCAACTCCCCAGGTCCTCTACTCGTGCTGCTATATTAGCGAGCGCCTGTGCCATATTCTGGGGCAAGAGCCCCTGGCCTTGGAGTCACTGTTGATGCTAGTCCAGGGCAAGGTAAGCCAGGGATACCAACATGGCTGGGGGTCCCACCCAGAAGTTGTCCTGACAGCTCAGGTTTCCTTTATAGGTCAAAGTAGCGGATTGGGAAGAGTCCACTGAGGTGGCACTCTACCTGCTCTCCCTTCTTGTCTTTCGGCTCCAAGATCTGCCTTCTGGGTGAGTCAGAAAGCTAGGGCTCTCCACTAAAGGGTCCTCCTCACACATAGGGAATGGCGCCCCTTAGCCTTTTCTTTTTTTTTTTTATTTTTTAAAAACTTTATTTATTTATTATTTATTTGCCTTGGTGTTTGCCTGGAACTGGAACTACAGACAGTTGTTAGCTACCATGTGGGTGCTGGGAATCGAACCCGGGTCCTCTGGAAGAGCAGACGGTGCTCTTAACCGCTGAGCCATCTCTCCAGCCCCCCCTTAGCCTTTTCTTAGAAGGGGCTAAGACAAAGAGAGTGACATTTTTCATCAGCTTTGGGCCTTGGAAGCAGATATGCAGTGTAGATGGAGAGTGTAGTAGGGGTGGGGGGAGGCATTTCCCGGTCCATTGTAACCCTCCATTGTGTCTCTGTTCCAGAATGGAGACGCTAGGCAGTGAGGTTGCAGCTCTTTTTACCCATTCACATGTCGTCTCTCTTGTGGTGAGTTTCCAACCTTCTCCGGGCTTCTCTCAGGCCTTCATCTGATCCTCTTGGGAGCAGACAGCCATCGTTCCATTTACAGCTATTTCTTTCTTTTTTAAAAAATAATTTATTTTTAGTTTATGTGCATTGGTGTTTCCTTGCATCTGTGTCTGTGTGAGGGTGTCAGACCCCCTGGAACAGGAGTTGTAGACAGTTGTGCCATGTGTGTGCTGGGAGCTGAACCTAGGTCCTCTGGAAGAGCAGCCAGTGCCCTCAACCACTGAGCCGTCATTTCTGCAAGCATCTCTGTCATGTCCTGAGCACCATTCAGATTCAGATGGTCCTTCTTTTCCTCTACCTTTCCCACAGAATGCAGCAGCCTGTCTCTTAGGACAGCTTGGTCAGCAAGGGGTGACCTTTGACCTCCAGCCCCAGGAATGGATTGCTGCGGCTGCACATGCCTTGTCTGCCCCCGCAGAGGTGAGGTACTGGAGAAAGCCCAGACATGTTTCCTCTAAGTCCACAACCTGGACAGCCCAATGCAGTAAGCCTGAAGGAAACTCTAGAATATGTATGTCTCCTGCATCTAGGAGATGCTTTAGGAATATTCAACTCTGTACCAACTTCTTGTTTAACTTGAAATTGTTTTTGGACCCAAAAGCTTATCCCCCTAGACTCTGTGTCCTTAGGAGAGTCACAGAATAGGCAAGAACCAAAACTCCTAAATCCAAAACTTGTCCCACTCTGCCAGGCCAAGGCAGAGAGTTTTCTGCCCACTGACGGGATCCTTTCAAGTTCCTGGAGAAACCTGGGAGCCTGGTTTAGGTAACTGCCTCTCCCTCTGGAGTAGCTAGTTTCTCTTGCCTTTCTCTACCAGGTCCGGCTGACTCCACCATGCAGCTGTGGCTTCTACGATGGCCTCCTCATTCTTCTGCTTCAGCTCCTTACTCAGGTACCCATGTGCCCTGAGATGGTGAGAAGCAGAGACGGGAACTGGGCGTATTTCAGAGCTACTGGATGACGGAACCAAAGAAGCATCCCTTGTTTGCCCATACTCTCACTCTGCTACTGACTCTCCTAGCCTGATCCCCACGCCTGCCCTCACCCTCCACAAGACCCCTGAAGGGAGCTGTTCAGCTGAGCTCCTCCAAAAGCAGCTTCTCTGGGGTCTGGATTTATGGATTTTTATTATTGTTTTTAGATTAATTTTCTTCACTCAAAGTTAGTAGGATCAAAGAGTTACAGGTCAGTCTTGGCCACATAGTGAGTTTGAAACTAGCCTGAGGCACATGATCCTATCTCAACATTCCCCAAATCATTTTTTATAAGCCTTGTACACAACTTGGCCTTGACATGAACTGATCTGAAAAGGATAACTTCTTGGCTTTCAACAGGCTCACACATAGGGTGAGAGATTGGATTAAATTACCATAGAAAAGGAACTTAAGCTGGCTGTGCTGGTGGACTAAAGTCCTAGGGTTTGAGAGCCTGAGGCAGGACGAGCATAAACTTGGGTAGCCTGAGTACATAATAAGATGTCATTAAAGAAGGGAAGAAAAGGAGGAACAGGAAGGGGGAAGTGGGAAAGGAAGGAAAACGGAGAAATATTAGGTAGGAAGACAGAAGGGATGGTTTCAGTGACTGTTTCCCTGTATGGTCAGGGACAGAAATGACAAAAGGAATTTGGACCCCTGACTCCTGCATCTTTTCCTCTCTAACAGGGGAAACCTGGCCTGATCAGGGATGTGGCTGCCTCCGAGGTGTGGACCATTCTGTGGCACCGCTTTTCCATGGCGCTGAGGCTCCCTGAGGAGGTGACTGTACAGGAAGACGATCTGTCACTGTCAAGTCCACCCAGCCTAGAGCCAGACTGGACACTGATTTCACCCCAAGGTGTCTTTCTCTTAGTGTAGCTCTGTTTGTAGGGGTCCCTTTTCAAAAGGAGGCAGCTTAGCATTGGGTTAGCCCACAGACAATTATCCCTACTGTGTGCAGAGACGTGTCAGAGACTCTAACGGACCTGCTTACCAATAGGGGACAGAAAGGAACAGACAGGTTATGGGGTCCTTGGGTGATCAGGGGCATCTGGGCATCTTGCTTGCACCACTAAATCTGCATTCCCTATGGTTTTCAGGCATGGCAGCCTTGCTGAGCCTGGCCATGGCCATCTTCACCCAGGAGCCCCAGTTATGCCTGGGCCATCTGACCCAGCACGGAAGTATCCTCATGTTGACCCTGAAGCATCTGCTTTCCCCCAGCTTCTTGCATCACCTGAGCCAAGCGTGAGTCTAAGCTACTAAACTGGAGGCTCAGAGCCAGGGCCAACAAGGGGCAGAGGAGAAGTAGCAGACAGCCTGAGTTATAAGGCCAGAAGTGGGGTAAGGTTAGGCTGGAAACCTAAGGAGTTGCTGAGATCGGGAGACTGGAAGGAAGGAGGGAAGCATCATTAAGGTTCAAACGTGTTTTGCTCCCTTCCTAGGCCTCAGGGGCCTGACTTTCTCCCTGTTGTGGTCCTGTCCGTGTGCCGGCTGCTCTGCTTCCCTTTTGCCCTGGAGGTGGATGCTGACCTCCTTGTGGGAATCTTGGCTGACCTCAGGGACTCAGAAGTTGCGGTCTACCTGCTGCAGGTACTTGGAGAAGTTATCCAAGAGTGATGGTGGGGAAGGATGATGGCCAATGTTGTATCCTCTGGCTCACATCCCAATAGCGCTAGAGCTCTCCTAGGCCCTCACAGAGGAGAGCATGTAGCTTGTCCAAAGGGAGTGGAGCAGCACTCAGACCCAGACACATGTGAAGCTGAAGCTAAGTTAAGGTCTTCCCTGGCCACTGGTCTCTGGTTCTACCGGAACTCAGTACGGGGCCGGGCACTGTACCTCAGGGATTACTGCCATAGCAGTCTTTGGCCATATGCCTTGGATCTTTAGAGGCAGAAACTGTACCCTTGCAAAGCCAAGTGTAAGTGTAGGAAGGATTGGCTCTTGGGTTTCTGGTTCCATGCATTGTGCTATGGTGCGAGGCTCTGCTGCCAGGGACATTCTCCCCTTGGCTTGACATTTCTCTTGCCCAGCTTTGGGCCTTTCCCCTCCCCCACTGCAATGTGTCTGTCCCTCTCCTGAACCCCTCATTTCTCCAAGGTCTGCTGCCACCACCTTCCACTGGTACAAGCAGAGCTGCCCATTGGTCTCCTTACCCGCCTGGCCCTCATGGATCCCACCTCTCTCAAGCAGTTTGTGGACACAGTGGCTACCTCTTCTAGAACCACCATTTCATTCCTGTCTCTTGTTCTACTGAGTGACCAGCCCCTCATGATCTCTGACCTTCTCTCCCTGCTGACCCACACAGCCCGTGTACTATCTCCCAGCCACTTGTCCTTTGTCCAGGACCTCCTGGCTGGCTCTGATGAATCCTATCGGCCATTGCGTAGCCTCCTGGGCCACTCAGAAAACACTGTGCGGGTCCGTACTTATGGTCTACTGGGACACTTATTACAGCACAGCATGGCCCTACGTGGGGCACTACAGAGCCAGGCTGGACTGCTCAGCCTTCTACTGAGAGGGCTTGGAGATAAGGACGCTGCCGTTCGACGCAGTGCCAGCTTTGCTGTGGGCAATGCAGCCTACCAGGCTGGTCCCTTGGGACATGCCCTGGCAGCTGCAGTGCCTAGTATGACCCAGCTGCTTGGAGATCCTCAGGATGGTATCCGCCGTAATGCTGCATCAGCTCTGGGCAATCTGGGACCCGAAGGATTGGGCAAGGAGCTATTACAGTGCCAAGTACCCCAGCGGCTTCTAGAAATGGCATGTGGAGACCCTCAGCCAGCTGTCAAGGAGGCTGCCCTCATTGCCCTTCGGAGCCTCCGACAAGAGCCCTGTATTCATCAGGTAAAGCCATGGGTATTAGGGGACATGATGACTAAAGACCCCTACAGTTCACAGCATTTCTCTAGTGTAGTTTGTAAGGACCTAGGACACCTAGAATGCAACATATGTCTCTATCTGAGCGTGAAAAACTCAAAGACAGCATGTTGGAGATGAGTGTCTCATCTACCCTCTCCCATCCTAAAAAAGGGACGGGGTCTAGAAGGCTCCACTGGGCTAGGACATGCTTGAGATCTCAAGAATTCTAGCTTATCACTTCCAGACACAAAGCAGGAGGAAGATGTGGAAAACCAGAAGATGTTGAGGCCATGAGGATGCCAACTGTTTTTATTTTTAGTACAGTGCTAAACATTTTTCCTTTACTATCTGGCTTAAGTTATTATTGCCCTCACTTTGTAGGTGAGGGGCTGAAGCACATAATCTAGTGACTTGTCAAAGTTACAATGCTACCAGGTGAAGCTGGACTTTGAACTCATAAACCTGGGTCTAGTGCCTAGACTCATCTAATGCTATCTATTTTGCATTGTCTGCTTAATGTTGAGTCTCTAAATCCCCCAGGGGAGTCACACATCTGAGTGATGACAGAGTAGAATAGGTCAGGGTGATAGCATTTGACAGGGTGGTTTGACACTAAAAGTTAATCCATGTGAGGATACAATCCATGTGGGAATGATCGATGTGGGGAGTAATCCATGTGAGGAGTAATCCATGTGAGGAGGAGTAATCCATGTGAGGAGGAGTAATCCATGTGAGGAGTAATCCATGTGGGAGTAATCCATGTGAGGAGGAGTAATCCATGTGAGGAGTAATCCATGTGGGGAGTAATCCATGTGAGGAGTAATCCATGTGGGAGTAATCCATGTGAGAAGGAGTAATCCATGTGGGAGTAATCCATGTGAGGAGTAATCCATGTGGAGAGTAATTTATGTGAGGAGGAGTAATCCATGTGGGAGTAATCCATGTGAGGAAGAGTAATCCATGTGAGGAGTGATCCATGTGGGGAGTAATCCATGTGGGGAGTAATCCATGTGAGGAGTGATCCATGTGGGGAGTAATCCATGTGAGGAGTGATCCATGTGGGGAGTAATCCATGTGGGAGTAATCCATGTGAGGAGGAGTAATCCATGTGAGGAGGAGTAATCCATGTGAGGAAGAGTAATCCATGTGAGGAGTGATCCATGTGGGGAGTAATCCATGTGGGGAGTAATCCATGTTAGGAGGAATAATCCATGTGAGGAGTAATCCATGTGAGGAGGAGTAATCCATGTGAGGAGTGATCCATGTGGGGAGTAATCCATGTG
>PVIH01022034.1:0-28191 GCA_004025045.1 Sigmodon hispidus | reverse complement strand
CGCCGCAGAGGGCACCGGTCCTGGCGGGGGAACCGGAAGCAATGAGAGCTCAACTCTCCCTCCCAGGCCAGGATACAGGCGCTGAGGCCTGCCGAACCCTCCTCACCTCTGGTCAGGGTTCGAATCCACCCCTCAGAGACCCCTGCAGTTGGTTTGCTCAGTTCACTCAGTTCGGGGTCGCAGTAGGGATCCTTGCAGAAACCCTCAGCAGCAGCAGGAGCTGTGGGTGTGGCCAGGTGCAGAGTTCAGCTGCGCCCTGCTCCAGAGTGTGCTGGGACGCCGCAGAGGGCACTGGTCCCGGCGGCGGAACGCGTCTTTTGGTCTTTGTAATCTAGATTTTTGGCAGCTAGCATGACCAGTGGTCCAACAGTGAGTCTCTACTTAAGTTAAAGGCGGGGCTTCTGGAAGGATAGCTTGACCTTCGATGTAGCAAGGGTCTCTAGCCAAGTTAGAGGGTGTGATATGGTAATAAGAAGGAAAGTGGGGATTAGGAGCACTAAGTGAGGGGAGGAATTCTGTTGATTGAGTCTATTTGCTTAAACTGCCTGCCTAGTCAGCAAACACCCAGAACACACCAGTATCTACCTGCTTGCTGTGAGATTACAAGTGCACACTACAAATATGGGTTTTTATTTGTGTTCTGAGGATCTGAACTCAGGTTGGTATCCTTCCATAGCAAGAGCCTTACCCACTGAATCCAAGTCTGGGGAATGTTTATCCTGCAAAGTGCTGCTGTGGGTTAAAATCTTGTTTTCCTGATCTGTACTAAGTATTTCATACTGACACTTGGACCCAGGATGAAAATTAATTTCAGGCAACTACTCCAGATAGCATGCTCCTGAGAAGCCTTTCTGGTTTGTACAAATGGTGTAGGCCTGGATAGAAGTGTCAGAGAATTTAAGCCCTATGATTAAAAAGCTGCTGTTCAATGGATTTGGAAGGGTTCATCTGCAGGGCACATGATGTATGACACCCTGGGACAACATTAGCAGAGAGGCTCTCACTTCTGTGGAGGTTAGTTTTTAGAGCCTAAAGATGTGTAGTGCAAATGAAGATATGACATGTTTGAATGTATAATTTGTTATCCAAACACCAATGACTTTCACTAAAAAACTCTTTTCACTATTCAAACAGTAGTCTAGGCTTTCTTCTTCAATCTTCTCCAGAAACAGCAAATATGTGGCATTCAGCACATAAACCCATTCTTTAATTCATTGTAACTTCCTAATTTGGAACTTATTTTATGGGCTTGGATATATAAGACTTCAAGCAAATAGTAATCTGCTTATGATTCCTCGACTTTAGTAAAAAATGCTTCTTTTTACTGTTGTCTCATGTAGCCTACACTGGTCTCAAACTCACAAAGTAGCCCAGGGTTTAGCTGAACTTCAATTCTCCTGCTTCTACCTTCTAAGAACAGAGATTACAGGTGTGCAACATCATGTTTAGCTTATGTGTTACTGGAGATTTATTAGGGACTTTGTGTATGCCAGGCAAACACTAAACAAAGAAGCTACATCACCAGCTAATATACTCTTAAAATTTTCTACATTCATCCCTTGCATGCAGTTGCTACCCCATGTAACTACAAATATTTTTACTAAATTTTAGAAGTAGCTCACAGCATCATTTTATTATTGTTCTCTGTTCCTGTCTTCTGTCCTTGAGATTAATACATCTTCTAGCTCCTTCCATTTCTTTGTTGTTCCCCAGTAATTTCATTTTGTTAATTTTCTCAAAGTTTTATGATCTACTCTTTGCAGATAATTACACTCATGGCACATTCCAGCCTCTCCTTGCACATCTCACTTCTATGAAAGCAACATTTGCTTAAAAAAAATCCTTTTCATCACTCTTTTTTTATTCATACCATTCTTCCTTGGGAACCAGAATAAGTTTTCTTTTATCACATTTCTCTTTGTGACAATATTTTTCTATGTGTATTTATTTCAATGCTATTCCCAAATTTGTCACAGCTTATCTTAGAGTATTAATGCAATTACGTTTATATATTTTTGGTTCCCTATACAATGTTGATTCTTTCTCCTCTCTCTTTTTGGAATCTTACACTGTCTTTACAGATAGCATTGATCTCTTAAACATGAAGAGGAAGCAGTTTGTGGGTCAGTCTGAACAAAAATACTGTATTTTTTTTCCTTTAAGATCTGGAAGCTGAATGAGGAATGATCTGAAATTAAGGTCAAGGCTGGGGGTTTGTTTATCCCTACTGTCTTATTGCAGTATAAAAAAATGGCTTTTGTATGTTTGCTTTTTATTGTTTTTCAGGGCAATGTCACTTTTTCCTGCTGAGAACCACAAATAGTCCCCATCACATTTGTCAACTCCAGAAGGAGTTATTTGCTGCTACCTGGCACCCCCCAGATTGATGGACTGTCAGTGAGTTTCCAGTTTCAAACATGGAACAAGGAAGGTCTGCTTCTGTCCACAGAGCTGTCTGAAGGCTCATTGACCCTGATGCTCATGCTGGAGTGTGGGACTCTGAGGCTCCTGATTAAGAAAGTGGCAGGACATGAATGAAATCCTTACAGGTACAGTCATTGCAGACTTCCTTATAATCACGCCTTCCCTTTGTTTCCTTCCTTATCTTTTTTCCTCTTTTCCTCCTTTTCACCTTCCCTCCATTTTCCTTCCTGTTTCCTTTCCTGCTCCTGTCCTCCCTTCTTCTTTCTTTTGTTTAAAATGGTTTCTTTATTATATAAGACAAACAAGGTTGAGTTTCTGTCTAAAACATACCAAATCAAATTTAAGGATGAAAAATAGTTTAGTGGTAACAAGTTTACTATAAATATGAAGAATCTGCTCTTCCTCACATGCATTAAATAAACAGAAGCAGTCTGAATGATCCATGTTCACTTTAATAAATCTCTTACTTGTTTTTATGTAGGATCATAATAAAAGTGGTTGAGAGAGTTCACATCCAGGGGTTTTTACCACATTCTGTACCATCTATGGAATGCTTTGCTGATTCTTGTGTAGAGATCTTTCACTTTGTGTACCATGCTCACTCCAGGAAAAACCTGCTTTTTAAACTTGACACATTAGCAAATGAAGGGTTACAAAAAACGTCTCCAGAATCATATGTTTCAAAATTAGAGAGCTGAGCATTTGTTTAGAATTTATTTGGCTTCCAAGTCATATTTCTATAAGATCTAGATGGGTTCTTCTTGGTTTTGTTGTTGTTTTCATTTCCTATGTTCTATTTTTTATTAATTAGTGAGGCATAAAAATTGTGTTACTTACATACATTTTTTAAAACATTAAGTATATACTGTAATTTGTGGCCTTAGGATATACTGAAATTATTTTTTGAGAAATCTCACTTATCTTTATGTTTTTCCTTGTATATCCTTATTCAAGGTCCCTTCCCCCTCCTACCACATCAAATCCTTCTCTCTTCTCCACATTTCCCCACAACACCCCCAGCATGGACAGGTGGTCCCAAGGTCCCAAGTTGACTTAGTTCAGCATCCACTCCAGGCAGATCCACTTTCCTCACCCCAACATCAAGTCTGAGTCAGGTGTTCCTCTGGAGGGAATGGGCTACAAGATGTCAGTCCAAGATCTTTCATATCCCAAGCAGTTCAATGCTTGGTTTTGCAGAAACTTCTCAGTTTCAGGAGGTCCCACTTATTGATGGTTGTTCTTAGTGTCTGTGCCACTGGTCTTATATTTAGGAAATAGTCACCTGTGCCAATTTGGTGGGGGTTATTTCACACTTTCTTTACTGTCAAGCTCAGTGTGGCTAGCTTTATGCTAGGTTTGATTCACTTGCATTTGAGTTTTGAGAAGGATGACAGGCTTGGATCTATTTGCATTTTTCTACATACTACCTTTCAGCTATGCCAACACCATTTGTTAATGATACTATCTTTTTTCCATTGAATATTTTGGGTCTGTTTTCAAAAATCAGGTGTTCACAGGTTTTTGGGTTAATTCCCGGATCCTCAATTCAATTCCATTCATCCACAAGTCTATTTTTATACCAGTACCAGGATGTTTTTATTACTGTAGCTCTATAGTTTTACTTGAAGCTGGGGATGATGGTGCTTCCTGAGATTATTTTATTTAGCAAAATTATTTTGGCAATCCTAGCCTTCCTGTCTTTCCAAACGAAGTTGATTATTATTCCTTCAACATCTGTAAAAAATTGTGTTGAGATTTTTATGGGAAGTGCATTGAATCTGTAGATTGCTTTTTGTAGAATTGCCATTTTTACTATGTTGATCCTACCTATCCAGGAACATGGGAGAGCTTTCCATTTTCTGATATCCTCTTCAATTTCTTTCTTCAGTGATTCAAAGTATTTGTCAATAGATCTGTTACTTCTTTGGTTATAGTTACTCTAAGGTATTTAATACTATTTGCAGCTATTGTTAAGGGTAATGATTCACTTACCTTTTTTTCAACCCTTTCATCTTTATTGCTAAGAAGGGCTATTGATTTCCTTGAATTAATCTTGTATCCTGGTATATTGCTGAAGGTGTTTATCAGCTGTAGAAGTTCCTTGGTAGAATTTTGTGGATCACTTATGTATACAATCATATCATCTGCAAATAGAGATAGTTTCACTTCCTCTTTTTCCAATTTTTATCCACTTAATCTCCTTTCGTACTCTTATTGCTTTCACTAAAACTTGGAGAACTATATTGAATAGATAAGGGAAGAGAGGAGGACATCATTGTCTAGTTCCTGATTTTAGTGGAATTGCTTTGAGTTTTTCTCCATTAAGTTTGATGTTGGTTATAGGCTTCTTGTAACTTGTCTTTATTATATTTAGATATTTTTCCTGTATTCCTGATCTCTCCAGGACTTTTATCATCAAGGAGTGTTGGATTTTGTCAGAGGCTTTTCAGCATATAAGGAAATAATCCTGTGGTTTTTCTTCCTTCAGTTTGTTTATATGATGGAGGACATTTACGGTATATTGAACCACCCCTGAACATGTGGAATGAATCCTACTTGATCATGGTTGATGATATTTTTTAATGTATTTTTGTATATGGTTTGCCAATATTTTGTTGAGAATTTTAGCATTAATATTAATGAAGGAAATTGGTGTGTAATTCTCCTTCTTTGAGTGGCTTAGGTATTAGGGAATTTTTGGCCTCATGAAAGGAATTTGGCAATATTACTTCAGTTTCTACTGTGTGAAACAGTTTGAGGAGTAAGGGTAGTAATTCTTTGAATGTCTGGTAGAATTCTGGGCTGAAACCATGTGGACTGGGGTTTTTTACTTGGGAGGCTCTTAAGAACAGCTTCAATATCCTTTAGGTTGTAGGTCTGTTTAGGTATTTAATTTAATCTTGATTTAATTTTGGTAAATGTTACCTTTCCAAAAGACTGTCCATTTCTTCTAAATTTTCCATTTTTGTGGAATATAGATTTTCAAAGTATGACCTGATAATTTCTAGATTTCATAGGTGTCTTTGTCATGTCCCCCTTCTCATTTCTGATTTTGGTGATTTGGATACTCTCTCTCTCTCTCTGCTTTTTTGGTTAGTTTGGATAAGGCTTCATCTATCTTGTTTACTTTCTCAAAGAACCAATTCTTTGATTCACTGATTCTTTGTATTGTTCTTTTTGTTTCAATTGTATTGATTTTAGCTCTAAGTTTCATTATTTCCTGCCATCTGCTCTTTCTAGGTGCATTTGCTTCTAATTGTTCTAAGCCTTTCAGCTGTGCTGCTAGTTCTCTAGTGTGTAATTTATCTAGGCTTTTCATGTAGGCATCTAAGGCTATGAATTTTTCTCGTAAGACTATCTTCATTGTGTCCCACATGTTTGGATATGTTGTGCAATCTTTTTTGTTAAATCCTTGGAAGACTTTGATATATTCTTAATTTCCTCCTTGACCCAGAGGTGGCTCAATTGAGTGATATTTAGTTTTCATGAATTGGTAGGCTTTCTGTGATTATTGATTTTGTTGAACTTAAACTTTTGTCCACAGTGGTTCTATATGATACAAGGGATTATTTCTGTTTTTTCTGTCTATTGATATTTTCTTTATGACCAATTATGTGGTCCATTTTAGAGAAAGTTCTATGTGGTAGTGAGGAATATGTATATTTCTTTGAATTTGAATGGAAACTTCAGTAAATATTTATTAAATTCATTTGCATCATAACTTCTGTGTGAATCCTTATTTCTTTGATGAATCTTTGTATGATTGACCTATCCAGGAGTGAATGGAGGATATTGAAGTCTCCCACTATTAGGGTGTGAGGATTGATGCAGGGTTTGAGCATTAGTAGTGTTTCGTTTACATAGATAAGTGCCCTTATATTAAGACCATAATTATTCAGAATTGAAATCTCCTCTTGGCTAATTTTTCCTGTGATGAATAAGTAATGTCCATCTTGGTTCCTTAAATAATTTTAGTTTAAATTCTACTTTGTTAAATATTAGGATGGCAACATCAGCTTGTTTCTTAGGGCAATTTGATTGGAATTTCTTTTCCCAGCCATTTCTTCTAAGCCTGTGTCTGTCTTTGTGATTGAAGTGTGTTTCTTGTATGTATCAGAAGGATGGTTTCTGTTTTTGATCCATCTTGTTAGTGTATGCCTTTTTATAGGTGTCCATTTATATTAAGGGATATTAGTGACTACTGATTGATACTTCCTGTCATTTTTGATGGTAGCTTGTATGTATTTCCTTACTCTGGGCTTTTCTTCTGTGGGATTATTGATTGTTTGTGGTTTCATGGGTGTATCTGGGATCCTTAGGTTGGAGATTTCCCTCTAATGCTTTCTGGAGGGCCATATTGGCAGATAGGTATTGTTTCAGCCTGACTTTGTCATGAAATATTTTGTTTACTCCATCTGCGGTGATTGATAATTTTGCTGGGTATATTATTCTAGGTTGGCAGCCATACTCTCTTAATGTCTGTATAACTTTTGACCAAGCCCTTCTTTTGTTGTTTCTATTGAATTGTCAGGAGTTATTCTGATGGGTCTGCCTATATTGGTAATTTGGCCCTATTCTTTTGCAGCTTTAAAATTTTTTTCTTTGTTCTTTATCTTTTGTGGCTTGATTATTACGTGGCGAGCAGCCTTTTTTGGGGGTTATATCTTTGATGTTATGTAAGCTTTTTAAATCTTTATAGGCATTTCCTTCTTTAAGTTAGGAAAGTTTTCTTCTATAATTTTATTGACTACATTATCTGTATTCTTTTCTGTCTTCTATTTCTATTATTTTCAGGTTAGGTCTTTTCATGGCTTCCCAGATTTCCTAACATTTTGTGTATTCTGTTGGTTATGCTTGTGTCTTTAGTTGCAGTTCTTCAGATCTTCTATTTCCATCTTTGCTCATTTTGTTCCTTTTTTATTGCTTCTATTTCAGTTTTTGTTCCTGGAATGTTTCTTTAATTTTTTAATTTACCTTTTCTTGGTTTTCTTTCAAGGAATTGTTCATCTCTTCCGATTTTTTGTTTCTATTTTCTTCAAGGAAATTTTTTGTATCTACTTTGAAGGCTTCAATAATCTTCATAAAGTCTTTATTTTTTGCTGTTTTTTTTTCCTCTTCATTGTTTTGTTCAGTTGTTGTAGTTGTAAAACTATCAGTTTTTCTGTTGTTGCCTTGTTTTTTATATTGTTATATGTATTTTTGCACTGGCGTTTGCACATGGTTCATGATTAGTCAGCTCCTAGTCAGTTGTTGCAAGAGGGTTTATGTGTCTCCTCTCTCCTCTGAACAAGTCTGCTCAATCTCTCTCTGACTCTGCACTGGACAGGGTCTCAATTTCTAAGCCTCTGTCTTTCTCTGATGTCACAGTTCACCTTGCAGGCATGGTCTGGCTTTGTAACAGCCCCTCTTTTACATATGGCTTGAGGAGCTCCTTGTCACAACCAAACCCTAACACTTGTCTGCTAAGGATAGTCTGAGATAAGACTCTAGGAATTGATACTAGTCCCAGATAGGGACTCTCTGGGCAGGTGGTCCAGGTGCCATAATCTGCTCCCCTCTGAACAGTGGTCTGATCAAAGGCCTCAGTTCTCTGATGATGCAGTGTGCCCTGGAGACGAGGCCCAGCTGTGCAAGGTCCCCTCTTTAAGGTATCGCTGGAGGCCCTAACAGCCAAACCCTAGCTCTGTCTGCTTGGGAGAGTCTGAAATCAGACCCTAGGATTGACCCAGGTCCCAGAGAGGGACTCTCCAGATGGGTGGCCCAGGTGCTAGAATTTCTGGGTCATCTTCTTATCCTAAAGCTAACTTTCTTGTGTAGATTTTCCATCTCAATATTATAGCTCTGCAGGCCGTTGCATTTTTCAGTACTCTAGATCTTCCACTTGGATTCCTCTTATTTTTTTGATGTGTGTGTTTGTGTGTGTGTGTTTTGAATGTTGTGTATACTTCATTTGTGTGAGTATGGGCATGCTTAACTAAAAAGAGGACATTTTAGATGGAGTTACAGGTAGTTGTGAGCTACCTAGCATAGTCTCTTTGGAAGACCATCAAGTGCTCTAAGTCACAAAACTGCCTTTCCAGTCTCTAAGCTGAGTTCTTAAACATGGAAGGATATAACATTGTCCCTCTTGCTGTATTGACTTATGAATACCTTCTAGTCAACAAAATATCACTATGTTTTGTTAGATGGCAAGTAGTGAATAAGGTTGGACCATGTGACCAGGCTGGGGCAAACGCATCTGGATAAGTCAACAGATCATGAGGCAAATTTCATATTAAATAATGCAAGTCAAATCTTCCATTGCAGTGATGTGGCCAATCATACACCATAGATTTCACTACAATGTTTTATTCTCTGCATAGTTGCTCTTCTTCTCCCACTGATTCATGGATTTTATTTCTCAAATAGACTAGATAAAATCAAGTTAAAAATTAAAGAATATAATATAATAATCACAGTCTTATCTGGCCATGGGAAAATCTTAAGTCTCTGTTATGATGGGGCAGTATACACAGGAAGTCACTGAAGGTCATTTTATGTTATTCTTTATCATTCTCTACCTTATTCTCCTGAGACAGGGTCTCTCTCTGCAACTTCAAGAAAGAAGCAATTGTTTCCATTCATAGTTTGAGGGCGCAGTCCTGGTTGCAAAAGCTACAAGCATCTTGTTGAGCACATTGGCTCTGCAGTCCAGAAACATAAAGAGATCAATGCTTAGTTCACTTTCTTTTTTGCTTAGTTCAGGACTCTAGCCAGTGAAATGGTGACACTCACACTGAGGGTGGGTCTTCTTACCTCCATTAACACAGTGTACAAACTCTCTCCTAGACATGCCCTGAGTGGATTCTAGATCCTGTCAACTTGTCAGTCAATAATAACAGTAAGAACACCCAAAATAGAATCCATAGTCATTTTGTAATCTAATCTTGGAGATAGCATGCTATCACTTCTGCCATGTTCCATTCATTATATGCTAGGAAATAAGACCAGTTTATGCTTACATAGGTTAATTCTACTTTCATGGTTTTAAAGATGGCTCAGTCAGAAGCATATTTAGATTTGGAGCACAGGGACCTGACACTGATGTCAAGACACACCACAGAAAGCTGATCAAGGTGGCGTACACTTATAATCAAAGCTGGGTAGGGCCAAGTAGAAAAAGCCCACTGGGCCTTGCTGGGCTGCTTTTCTTGGTTAATCAGTGAGTGCCAAATCAGAGAATAACCTTGTCTCAAAGGAGGTAGACTGTGTTCCTGAGGGTGACAGCTAAGGCTGTTTTCTGGTTTTCGTGTGTGTGGTCATATGTGCATGTGTACTTTTCCCTCACATACACACGCACATGCACAACCATAAAAAATTACTTTCTAAGACTATGACAGCCATTAATGAGAAAAGTGTACCTGAAACACTTAGCATAGTGTTGAGAAACTGATTAATAAATGCCTGTTTCCTTCATATTGACTGAAAAGCTTCATCCCATAGGGTTGTAAATAAAAGCTGTGATTGAATCTGAAATCAGAGGACTTTTTAATACTTATTAGATTCCTGTTAATAAAGGTGAGTTACTTATTTACTCTGAATGATAATTTCTTTTATGTTCACAGTTCTAAAATTTAAACCATGATCCTTTTTATTTGAAGAATAAAAATGTGAGCAGACACTGAGCTCTCTCTCACTAATTGGTAAGATGTTTGAGCACAGAGATGTATAAGCCTTGGATTACAAATGCAGTTTTACTATGGGAGAGGCCCTGACTGTGCATCCTCTGAAGAACCCCAGAATGCTTCTACTATTAAGCACATGCATGCTCATTAACACACACTTCCAGCTGAGAGAGTGTCTGGTAACAGAAGCTGGTTTACCAAGCTCTGATATATATATATAATTTCAGACATATGTCCCAAGTGAAAGGAAGCTAATTGAGTAGCAACAATGAAGCTTGGGTCAGAACACTAGCCTATAACTCTTTCCCCAAGCAAAATGTTCTACACCTCTAAATATTTTAGATATCTTAATATGTCTTTTAAATTGATTAAGAATGTATTTGTTCTCCATCTGGTTGTATATGAACACAGTATACCACTCCTGTGTGTTATGACAGGAGTGGAATTTCTTTAATTGGCTTTTACAAATTATAAAAAAGTCTAAAATGAATAAAGATGCAGATCATATATATAGAAGAAGAAAATGCAATTTTATGCATTTGTCCACATGACATCTTAGGTCAACCCTGAATGCAGGTAAGAGTACTGTTCCCAGGTACTTTAGTCAATCTTGACAAATGCATCATTATTCTAAAGGAAACTGATATTGGGATGTATAGCAGAGTGAGTCATGGCCTGGAGGTTTATGGAAGCCCTGTACTTCTGTCCCAAAGCAAAAGATTATTAAAGTAAAAAAAATCTATTATAAAAAATAATTACTTTATTCTCACATTTTTGTATCTGGACATGTGAGAGCACTTAAAAAGCCAAAGTAAGCACTAAAGACCTTTCTTGTATTAAATTTCTTTATTTATTATGAATAAAGTCATTTTTTATCATTGTATTCTCTTGTTCAGACTCCCTTCCCCCTCCTACCCCTCCCAGTCACTCACTTTTCTCTCCATAACTTTATCTCACCCCAGCAAGGGCAAAAGGCCCCCAGGTCCCAAGGTGGCTTAGTTCAGCATTCACTCCAGAAAGATCTGCTTTCCTCACCCCAACAGCAAGACTGGGTCAGGTGTTCCTCTTGAGGGAATGTGCTTCAAGGTGCCATTTGAAGTTTTATATCCCAATCTGGTTGTGGTTGGCAGCTTGGACATGCTTAGCTTTTGGTTTAAAGTCCATTAATGAGTAAGTATATCCTCTGCTTATTTTCCTGAGTTTGTAATACTACACTGAGGAGGATATTCTCCAAATACATTCATTTGTCATGTGCATTTTAGGATATCATTTTTTCTTACTGCTGAATAGTACTCCATTATGTATATGTACCACCGTTTGTTCATCCACTCTTCAGTTGAGGGGCATCTAGGTCGTTTCCAGGTTCTTGATGTTATGAATAATGCTGCTATGAAAATAGTTGAGCCAATGCCTTTGCAGTGTAAATGTGCATCTTTAGGGTATATGACCAGTAGTGATATTGCTAGATCTTTGGGGAGATTGATTCCCAGTTTTCTGAAAGACACTCATATACATTCCAGAGTGGCTGAACAAGCTTACAATCCCACCAACAATGGAGGAGTGTTCCTCTTGCTCTGCAACCTCTCCAGCATAGGCTGTCATCCATATCTTTTTTTCATAGCCAATCTGACAGGTATAAGGTTGTATCTCAGACAAGGACTGAGAACTTTGAAACTCAGACCCCTATCCAGAGTGGAGATAGAGCTGAGGGTATTCCAGCTCCTGGGCCATCTATCCAGAGAATTCTTCTCTGGGATTGGGATCACACCCAAGATTCTAATCTCAGAATCTTGCCAGCAGACAAGCTGTAGGCTTTACCTAAGAGGGGCCTCCCCCAGCCCCCCCTTAAAAGAAGAGACCTTGCCTGGCTGGGCACTGTCTACAGGGTGAAGTATGTCATCATACAATTACTGAGGCCTTTGAAACTCAGACCCCTGTCCAAAATGGAATCAGAGATTTAACAGACACCTTGCTCAGAGAAGACAGAAGACACCCAAACCCTCTAGCCACAACTGACTAGGAGCTGCATAATTGTGAACCACTGAAGCCATGTGCAAATGGCAGTTCAAGAATACGTATAACAATATAAAGAACAGCAAAGCAACACTAGAAGAAACTGGTGGTTCTAATTACAAGACCTCAGCAGAGCCATGAAGAAGAAACAGAAGGAAACAATAGCAAAAACATCTTTATAAAGATTATTGTAGCCTTCAAAGAGGATATGAAAAATTCCCTTAAAGAAATAAAAGAAAAATACAAACAAAAAGTTGGAAGAGACAAACTAATCCTTGAAAGAAGACCAAGAAAAGGAAAACCAAAAAAAAAATGAAAGAAACATTCCAGGAACTAAAAATTAAAATAGAAGCAATAAAAAGGCATAAAATGAGGCAAAGGTGAAAATAGATAATCTGAAAAAAAGAGCTGGGACTTCAATACAACCATAGCCAAAAAAAAAAAATACAAGAGATAAAAGAGACAATCTCTGAATTGGAAGACACAATAGCAGAAATAGATGCATCAGTCAAAGAAAACACTAAAACCAAATAAGCCATAACACAAAAGTTCAGGAAATTTGGGACACAATGAAAAGAAGTAACCTGAAAATAATAGGAATAGAATATGGAGAAGAACACCAAGTCAAAGGCATAAATAATATATTCAATAAAATTATAGAATAAAACTTTTTCAATCTAAACAAGGAACTGCCTATAAAGATACAAGAAGCTTACAGAACATCAAATAGATTTGACCTAGGAAAAAAAAACCTCTGTTCTCCACATAATCACATAATAATCTATCCACAAAGCATACAGAACAAAGAGAAAATTTAAGAGCTGCAAAAGAATAGGAAAAATTTATCTCTAAAGGCGGACTCATCAGAATAACATCTGGCAATTCAATGGAAACAATGAAATCAAGAAGGTCTTGGTCAGAAGCTATATAGACACTAAAAAAGCATGGCTGCCAACCTAGACTACTATACACAGCAAAACTATCAATCACTATAAATGGAGGAAACAGGATATTTCATTACAAAGTCTGACTGAAACAATACCTATCTATAAACCTGGCCCTTCAGAAAGCATTAGAGAGAAAACTCCAACCTGAGGATCCTGGATATACCCATGAAGCCACAAGAAATCAATAATTCCACAAAAGAAAAGCCCAGAGAAAGGAAATACATATAAGCTACCATCAAAAGTAACAGGAACTATCAATCAGTGGTCACTAATATCCCTTAATATCAATGGACTCAACTCACTTATAAAAAGACACACACTAACAAGATTGATAAAAAAAAGAAGTCATCCTTCTGCTACATACAAGAAAAACACCTCAACCTTAAAGACATACACAGGCTTAGAGTAAAGGATTGGGAAAAGATTTTTCAATCAAATGGCCGTAAGAAAAAAGCTGGTGTTGTCATCCTAATATTTAACAAAGTAGACTTCAAACAAAAATCAATTAAAAGAGACCAGGATGGGCATTACTTATTCATCACAGAAAAAATTAGTCAAGAGGAGATTTCAATCTTGAATATTTATGCCTCTAATATAAGAGCACATATCTATATAAAAGGAATACTACTAAAGATCAAATAACACATCAGCTCTCACATTCTATTAGTGGGAGACTCTAATACCACACTTTTACCCTTGGATAGGCCAACCAGACAGAGACTGAACAAAGAAATAAGGAGTCTAACAGAGGTTATAATGCAAATGGATTTAATAGATTTTTACAGAAGTTTCCACCCAATCGCAAACGAATATACATATTTCTCAGCAACACACGGAATTTTCTCTAAAATTGACCACAAAGTTGATCATAAAGCAAATATCAATAAATGACAAAAAATGGAAATAATCCCCTTACATCATAGCAAACCACTCAGGCCTAAAGTTGAGTTCAACAACATCAAAAGTCACAGAAAGCCTACCAACTCATATAAACTAAACATCACTCAACTGAACCACCTCTGGGTCAAGGAAGAATTTAAGAAAGATATCAAGGTTTTCCTAGCATTATTTTTTTAATAAACTTACATTGAAAGTTTTTGTGAACTTACTGGTTTCATGAGAGTCAAATAATACATAATGCCATATATAAATGGCAATTATCTCAGTGATGTGCTTTTGTGTGGATCCATATGTATGTGCACTGATATGTGAATGCCTGTATGTTCATGGGTTACATATGCCTTCACACATACACAGAGGTCAGAGGTATATGCTGGGCACCTACTTTATCAGTCTGCTTTATTACTTCATGTGGTAGGAATGATTTTTGTGCATTGTGAATAAAGAACTGTTTTGGCCTGTGTAGAGCACCATAGAAGTTGGTGGAGAATCAGAGACAGCCAGATTAAAAAAAAGAGTAAAGTTTATTAGTTGTCATTTGTCTTTGAAGAAGCAACATATAAAAAAAACAGGTGAGCCACGGGCAATTGCCACATGATAAAAAAAATTAATAAAAATAAGTTAAATTAAAATTTAAAAACTAACTAATAATAGACATAAAATATAGGCCAAAGAATATTAAAATATATAAGCGTGTAATTCATTTCTTTTGAAAGACAAAAGCCACAGGCAAACAAACCAAGTTCCAAACCGCCGGCGCCATGCGCGCCAAGTTACAAACTCCAGACTCAAATCTCTCAGACCCAAAACAAACAAAAAAAAAAAAACTTACTACAACAACTTCAAGACTGGATATCTCTCTAAACCTGGAATAGTCATCAATACCCAGGATCCTCTTTTCTCTACTTTCATATAGTTAGGGCTTCAGAGTCTCATGGCCTTGCCTTGATATACAGAAGGTTCCATATTAGTTCCTCATGATGATCAATATTTTTATTGATTGAGTCATCTCATCAAAAAACTTTAAGGACCAATAAGTCTCCCTTGATACATGATGTGCCTGGTAAGCAGAATGTGACACAATTTATTAGAGGCTCAGGATATCCAGAGCTACCTGTGATTAGGTCAGGGTTTCTTATATCTGTCTGAGAAAGAAGTTGACTCTTGTGAGAATGACAGCACAGAGCTATCTGCTATCTTTCCACTTATATTTTCTTTTTCTAAAAAGTCACTGTAGTTCTAAGGTATTTGATGAGCTCAGGGAAATGTTGTTTATATTGCAATATGTCATTTTTGATGATTTACCTGAAACTACTGGACAGGTTTAGCCCATCTCATTTTTTTCTCCAAGAACTTATAGAAAAATTTACAAGGAGTATTAAGGATCAGACAGGGTTGTAGTAAAAAGTTTCTGGCCTGACCTAGCCCTAAGATCTGGACCAACAGTCCCAAATAAACTTCTCTCACCTGCGTTGACCCAAAGAATCACACAAAGTTTTTTTATTAATTACATGCTGTTTGGCTTATGACTCAGGCTCATTATCAACTAGCTCTTTCAACTTAAGCCATTTCTATTAATCCATAGTTTACCTTTACCTTTACATCTTCTCTAAATGGTAGCTCACAGATTCTCCCTCTGACTCTGCCCTTCTTCCACTTTATCTATGCTTGGATTTCCCATCTGCTTTTAAGATGCCTTACCATAGACCAAAACTGTTCATGTATTATCCAATGATAATTCACAGCATACAGAAAGACACCCCATAACATTGTGTTCTCTCATTGTGTTCTCTCTGAGTCATGGTTTCCTTCCTGTTGTGATAAAATACCCCAATAAAAGCAATATTGGGAGGAATGCTTGATTTACCCCATAGTTTCAGGTTGCAGTCTCCCACAGCAGAGAAGACATGGCAGCAAGGCCTTGATGGAGATGGTCAGGAAGAATAGTTGAGTGCTCGCTTGTGGTTAGCTCATTTTTTATTTTATACTGTACAATATCCGACCTAAGGAATGATGTCAATAACAGTGGGAGGATCTTCCAACCTAATGAAGATAACCCCTACAACAGGCATACACAAAGGCTAACTAAGCAAGATATCCCTCACAGATGTACCTAGAAGTGATTCTAGAGACTGTCAAAAGTGACAGTTAATACAATGCAATTGTTTTTGATAAAAGAAAGCAGTGAAGTCAAACAGAACTTTAAGACTTAAATTACCAAAATTCATTGTTTTTATTGTCAGTTTCTTAAATAGTCTGTATAAATAACACCCTGTTGGATATGAAAACTTTATGCACAATCTGTGATGGTCCACTAAGAAATATGTTATTTAGGCTCTAAAATGTCTTTCTTTCCCAAGTGTTTATGTAGTGGGCACATTCTGTAGTTAAGTGGAATTTACACAAGATGGCAGGAAAGTTTTTTTTTTTTATTAGACGTGTAGTCTACATTAGCTTAGTTTGCTATTCAGTGACATATAAAGGTTAATATATTAATACAGATTCAGTGAGAATTTTGTATGTGACCTGTGTTATGTCAGCTGTAATGTACATGGCACATGCATATGGGTGTCATGGATAAACCTAAAGTGTCTTCTTCTATTGCCCTTCACCATAGGTTTTTGAGGCAGGAATGATTTACTCGGGTGCTGACAGTGTATTTAGGAAGCCTTCAGGACTCAGTAGTCTTCATACTCCAAAGCTGATGACATAGACCTGGGTTGCCCAGCTCAGGTTTTATATGTATTTTGGGACTCTTAACTCAAGTCTTCATGTGTCCACAGCAGGTACTTTTTCACTATTCTATCAATATGACATCTTAGATACTTTTATTCTCAATGACACTGAAGTGGGATTATTATCTATGATGTGAAGAATTAGGTAATGCGAGATTTACCCCAGAAAGGACACTTACTTCCAGGGACTTTGCCCCAAATTACAGAGCTCTTTCCATTGCAGACCCTTGTACCTTTGGCTACATTCTGAGACTCAGAATCAGCATAGGTTCAGAAAATACTCTCATAGCATCACAATTCAATGTGAGCCTGGCTGAGTCTACTTGGGACAGGAAAGTATATTTAGGAAAATTTCCCATGAGTAAAATACACTTGGACTTCTTACTTTCTGTATTACTGACTCACTGTCTTCTACTGTTCCCCAAAGACTGACATGAACTGTGGAGATATAGAGCCATGTGCTCCTGAGATCTCAGCACATGTTCTTCTAGGATCATAGATAGTTGCCTTTCTTCTTCCTGTCTTCTCTTCTCTCTTCTCTTTCCTCCCTCAACCTTACACTTTTCTACCCTCCCTTTCTCTCCTCAATCTTCTCCGTTCTTCCCCTTCTTCATTTGCTTCTTTCTTTCCTCCTCCTCTTTTTTCTATTTTCTCTTGCCTCTTCTATTCTTTCAGTTTTTCAAAATATGATCTTTTTATATTCCCAGCTAGCCTTGAATTCTAAATCTTCTTGTCTAATTCTGAGTGGTGGATTTACAGGGATGAATTGCTATGCTAGCCTCACATTCTATCTTTTATTCTATCTGTGTCTATGATTCTATAATTTGTTCTTTGTGTGTTCAAATGGAGATTGCAGGCATGTGTGTACCATAATTTATGTGTGAAAGCCAAAGGACTCTATTAGGTCACAGTTCTCACTCCCACCTTGTTTGAGACAGGATCTTTTAGTTCTCTGTTATGTATGCAAGGCTAGAAGGTTCATGTGCTTCCTGAAACTTTCTCACTACTCTCTCCAAATTTGTTATTGGGGTGCTAGGAGTACTTGTAGTGATGCCAATATCTGGATTTCTAAGACCATTGGAGACCTGAAATCAGAAATTTGTGCATGCATGACACTTTACTGGTTGGACAATTTCTACAGACTCATACTATATTTTTAAGGATTTTTAAAAGCTTTCAAGGAGATGCCTAGAATGGAAGTTAGTATTGTCCAAGTCTATCTGAATACTAAGAGAACAGGATATTTCATAAAACTAAGAAAAAATCCTAGATTAATTTTATAAACAAGACTTTTTAACTTTTAAATATCATATAAAACATTAAATAATGGGAAAGTAAAAATAGCACTTGTGTGATTTCCTTCAAAGACATGGCATTTCAATTCCATCTTTGAGGAAAATAAAGTCAATAACTCAAACAGGAACCTGAAGTAGAATGGAGGAATATAGATTACCAGCTCACTGTCAGAATCACATTAAGAACATACATCTGAATGGAACCTCCTACAGTACACTAGATCTACCTGTATCAGCCAACCAACAAGATATTCCCCACAGACATTGATGTAAGCCAACTAGATCAAGGCAATTTTTCAACTGACACTCACTTCTCCAATGTCTCTGGACTGTCATATTGAAAGTTAAAGCTACTTAGGATACAAAGCCTCAAGCCCAAGTTGGAAATATTTGCCAGTCTAGTGGTCTCTGGCATATTTGTAGCTTTCTCAGACTTGGGAAATGTAAAGCACAAAGCTGAACTTCATAATTCACTTGTTTCTTCACGTTTACTCTAACATGAATCTCAGGGAGTTAGATTATTATAATTATTAAAGCAGAATAATTATGGCCACATATGTCATCACTTCCCATTCAGATTCAGCCTTTCCACTTTGGTAATTCCTTTGTATAATTCAGCTTGCTTCTCTTGAACTTAAGCTTTAGGACCCTGTAGTCTGCACATGTGTTAGAGATGGAGACCAGAAGAAAGTTTCATTCCCCATCAGACCCTATGTATTGTTTGAAGGTGAGGTATAGAGACACTGGTTACAAGGAAGACAATGTGAGAGAGAAGGATGACTTTCTATTTCCTCTGTAGAATGAGTACAACCTGAGCAAGCACTTAATGAGGAGAAGGATGCTCCAAAGAAAAGATGCTTGGGATGAAAACCATTTGATATTCTATGAGAACTCAGGAAACCTTGAGAGCAAAGCTCCCAACAGGATCAGTACAGGGATGAAGGATATATTGCGGGATGGGAAGGTCTCTGACTTGAAGAAAATTTTAACATGAGCAGTTAGAACTGGACATTCATGTCTGAATTAGAAACCAGCACTGCCACATTTAACCTTAGTTTTTGTGTCAGACACTGGGGATGACAACAGATGGTTACCCTCTCATATATTGATCAAAGACTTCCACATCTGAAGTGCCATGAATCATGAGCCATGTTTACAAGAATTAGGGAAGCTTGAGCCTGTAATTTATAGACAATGCAGTAAGAGAGACTCCTGCTGACATTTGGCAGTGAAGTTTCAGATTTTTGGATGTCCTATAAATCAAGAAGCATTTGGAGAGGGCAGGATATGACCCTGTTGGTGCCAAGGGAGATGGAGAAACATGACTCACACTCTGACCCCAAGCTACTTGTCATTCCATTGGCGACTGGAGGCCTACACAGACAAATTGTTAATTAAGAACACACGGCTGTAAATAACATGACTAAAATGAATGGATCAGACAGTAGATATTACAAACATTTATAAGAAACTGCTGAGGACTAGGGTATTCAAGAAAAAAACTATTGTTTGGTTTGTTTGTTTGTTTGTGATTTTCTTTAATTATTCATTGACCTGTGAATGAATAATGGCAGAGGTGTAGAGGAATAAAAGGACTAGATGGTCAGAGGGTAAAGGGCAGGGAGCAGATGGACAGAGAGACAGAAGGACAGAAGGGCAGAGGGACAAAGGTAAGAATCCCGAGACAATGATGAATTATGTCTCATGAAATCAGCCAGTGAGGTGTAGTTTCAGTGAAAAAACCTGTTCCAAAGATTGAGGTAGAAAGTGGATGAGAACATACCTGATAGTGACTCCTGGCTTCCACATATACACACACAAAAGCTGATCAGGCATAACAGTATTTGTCTGTGATTAAAGCTCTGGTACTTCAGAGGCTGAGGCAGGACGTTTATGAGACTGAGCCTCAAGAAAAAAATAAAAAGCAAATTCAGCAGTAATGGTGGATTGATGATAGAGGAAGTACTGGCATATGTTCAAGACCCCAATTCACACCAGATTCCTCGCTCTGTCTCTCAAAGTATCATAGCACTGGGTAGAGTCTCTGGCTTCCTCTGTCAGTATCTCTGAGAGAACAGGAAATGACTACTGTGAGTATTAGAAAATATCCATATGTAGTGCTGATCCCAGAACTGGCAATGCTTGCTCTTATATAATTGTATCAAAAGTTCACTTGCAAGGTGTAGTAAATACTGTCTGACCTGGTCTAGCTCCAATGTCTGGACCAACAGTCCCACAGATTCTTAGCTCTAAATAATTACATAAATGCTTATATGAATTACAAAATGTTCTTTCCCTATGGCTCAGGCTTCTTGTTAGCTAGCTCTTACATCTTAACACAACTCATTTCTATCAATCTATGTTTTACCATGAGGCTCCTGGCTTACCAGTACTTTTACATCATATTTTCTTGGTGGTGGTATGCAGCATCTCCATCTGACTTCACCCTCTTTCCTGTTTATCTAGGCATGATTTTCCCCCGTGCTTCTAAAATTTCTTGTCATTGGCCAAAAGAGTTTCTCTATTATCCAATGGTAATTTATAGTAAATGGAAAGACATCCCACAATACTTCCTATTTTTTATCTTATCAAAATGGAAGGTTTCAATTTCTCTTTAAAACAAAACCTCAAAACTAATCTCCATAGTATAGCTTTTTACCTACTGTTGTCTAACTTGTAAATAATATTGCAAGCAAAGAGAAACATTCATTATCCATTTTGGGGGAATGTGGACATAGTTCACTAGACTATAATCTTTCATCTCTCTTTCTCCTTTTCCTCTTGCCCCCTCTTCTTTCCTCTTTCACTTTTCTCCATGTAGAAAACTCTTCAAACCTTGTCTTTCTTCTGAGAAAGCAGAGAAAGGATCAATCTCTCTGTCTGCTACTCCACTATATATTAATGCCAACCTGATTTCTAGGGCATAGAAGAAGCAGAGAGAGTGAGTAAATGTCCAGAAATTATCTTCTGTTTCAACTAAATTTGTGTCTTTCTTTCTTTTAAAGTTATTGTTCACAACTTTAAAGGACATTATATTTTATACTTAGAAACTGAAAATTGCAATTTTTAGGAGAAATCACAAAAGTATCTTGTAATTTTTTCATTCTACATGTTTCAGTTTGGATATTTTTAAATATTTATTTTATTTCTATTCATTTGTGATAGCGGAGTACTGTTTGGACATATGAGTATGTAGACTCACATGGGCCAGAAGAGGGAATCACATATATTAGAACTGGAATTGCAGACAGTCATAAGCCTCCTAAGGTGGGCACTGGAAACTGAACTTCAGTGTTCTGTTAGACTAGCAAGTTCTCTTACCTGCTGAGCCAACTCTACAGTCCACAATTCAGTATATTTCTTGAGAAAACCTTGGGATTTTACTTTCTGGAGTGTTGACATAACTCAAGTTACTTGGAAACTGAGGATCTTAGAAGTCTAGCAGGTGACTGCTGTCTTCCCAATGAACAATTCAAGAGCACAAATTCTACAACACAGGAAGAAAAATGAGTATGAAAAAAGAATAGAAAGCACAAGTATTGGTTTCACAGAGAAGGAAACAGGGATATCAGTGTCTGCATTCGGCCCCCCAGTTCTATGCAGCCTTTGTGCCCACAGTGAAAGCCAAGGATGCCTGGAGTTTGTGATGATTTATGACACCCAAAGAGACATTTTGAGAAACATACAAAGAAGTAGTTTCAACTAGGAAAAGGCTTCACAGATTTATTAGTCACTTACTTTGTGACTGCTACAAACCAGTGACAAATTCTGCTAAAAGAGAATAAATTCATTGTACTCAGCTTGAGGGAGCAGTCCATCATGGCAGGGGAGCTGCAACAACAGGTACAGACAGACAGTCATAACAGGAAGCAGGAGGACGGTGGTCCTGACAGATCCCTCTTTTTGTATTCTCCTCATTATCCACTACATGTACAGTTGCTGCACATATCTAAGACAAGACTTTCTTAATTAACTTAACCGTACAAATCCTTCACAAACATGCTCATATGTTTGTTTCCTAGGTGAGGTAGATGCTTCCATATTAAAAAATTAATATATTTTTGATTTTTATTATGAATAAAGTCATATTTTTTGTCCATGTATCCCCTGTTCAAACTCCGTTCCTCCTCCCTTCCTCCCAGTTACTCTTTCTTGATCAGCTGTAGTAGTTTTGAAAGTGTAAACTACTTCCTATGACTTTTACTCTTACAGTTTATAAGCATGTGAAATATAAAACTAAACCTCAGAGAGATGGGGGCGGGGGAGAGAAAGAGAGAGAAACAGGAATACAGAAAAGAGAAACCTTGCAGGAAAAAAAAAATTATTTGGCTTTTCTTACTTCAACATTTCTCAAACGTATTTGAACAGAGAAACAATTTTTTATAGACCATTTTTACTGTTGGTCAGAACTGGGTGTCTGGCTCCCTCCTGTTTAGAAAAATAATGGTTGAGCCAAAGTTATCATGTGCCCAATAGACTAATGTGCTTTATCTGCTCACTCAATCTTTCTAAAAGACCCACTGACCTTCCAGGGTGTTTAACACACACACACACACACAAAAGAAAAAAAAAAAAAACAGGCTTCATTCCAGATTAACTTAATCAGAATATCTATGATTCTAGGGTACCAAATTCTATATTTACAATAATTTCCTAATTATTTTTAAATGTTTTAGAATGTGAAGATAGTAGCCAAAAAATCAGACCCTATCTTTAAGATTACATCATTGTAGCATTAAAATCTATGATAGGTTACTACCTGAAATCTAGTATAAAAAAGCTTGCATTTGTGCTATTACAAAGACCCATGTGAAAGGCTTGGGAGATGATTCAGTGAGCAACATAGAGCATGAGGATCTCCATTATTCTTCTAAAAATAAGCTGAGTAATTTATCTGCCATCAATAATTTAAAAGCTAGAACTTCAAGATAGGGGGATTCCTGGGAACTTCTTGCCATCCAGTCTACAAAATTCAGATCATGACAAAATCAGTGAGAGATCTCATCTTGAAAAAATAAGGTAAAAATGATATAGAAATAAGAAAGACTTCTGTCAACGTCTGAACTAGATACACACACACACCAACTGAAGTCAGCAGGCTTTTTACAGAGACACTATAAATGACTTTTACCTTAGAACTCATGACCTAAGAAGATTCACAACTTCTAAGTCCTAACACTTGCCTTCAATGAATTTATAGGATCATCAGGCACCAGGATTGTGATCTGTGCAAACAAATCTCAAAAAAATAAGACTAGAGTAGGATAAGATTCCCAGTTCACCTGCTGATTTTGAAAATTGTAATTATACTAAAGCCAAATATTTTTACTGAGATAGGCAATATGTTTTTTCATATTCATGAAATTGCCAGATATTGAAAAGACTGAATTAAACCTGGGACCAGAATAACCAGTTTCATGGTTTCTAATTTTAATGTCAATCAAAATTTAAATTTATTAAAATTGAATAAAATTTTAACATGTGTTTCTAGCTTCAATAATCATAGTTTCATTTCATGATCATCATTAGTGACAGCACCAATTTTAGCATAATATGGTACACTTCCCTTGTCATAAAAGATTTTAATGGCTTGTGTAGTCTATATCAATAGTTTTGATTCTTTAAAGTCAACTTATATTGCAACCCTACCAATTGTATGTGTTCTGTATTAGTTTCTTCCCTAGCTGTTGTGATCAAACACCTCATCAAGGTTATGTAAGAAAACATTCTGCTGGCCTAAAGTTCACAAGGATGAATTTTATCACAGCAAGAAGGATATGACAGCAGGTAGCGAGTGTCTGATGGCAGCAATGTTGTGATGACCTCCAACCATAAAATTATTTATGTTTCTCATTTATAACTGTAATTATCTGATGTGCATAACCCCTTTAATGAAACCTTTGTGGAAGGGTTTTTTGACCTCAAAAAGAGTTGAGACCCACAGGTTAAGAACCAATACTCTAGAACTTCAGAAACTCAGTAGGAGCAGAAAGGAATAACCAAATCCCACCAATTATCAGTCATGAGGGTCCTGAATTACTTTCCTGTCGAGAAAAATGATATACAAAAGAACTGGATCAAGTGTTTAAATAAATGAAAACACAGGGCCAATGAAAGCTGCCTTTTCTTTATACTTTGATTTAGTGAGGAATTTGCAGTGTTTTAAAAAAAAAAGTGTGATAAAATGTTCCAGCCAAGGTTCTTGGGAAGAACAAAACCAACAGAATCTATCCTGCAATGGGTATCTATTAAATGGTCTGACAAAGCATTGGATGGGTAGTACCACAATGATTTTTATATAATAAGAAAGAATGAGATCCCAGCACCTGCTCAGTCCTTAGGGTTTATATATCAGCCGTTTAAATCTGGTTATAAAGATGTAGATAATTCCTGTAGAGCAGAATGTCTTTGGTCTTTATTGGAAGCTTAAACGAACTAGATTCATTTACCAGCTAAGTATAGTAGCAGCCTCAGCAGCAGCTGTAGATGCAACTATGCTGATGCAACTCATCAGCAGGCTATAAAGTTGAACAAGAAAAGCAATATCACTACTTTTCTCTGGCATCTCTCTATTTCTGGGTGGCCACTTAAAAATAATATCCACCATAAGAAGTTCTTCACCTCTCAATGAAAACACTTTGGAAATACCCTCATAGACCCATATGAAGACAAATCTCTTGGGGAATTTTTGATTCAACCAGAGTGCCAACCAAATTTGAAAATGTCACTGTTATAATAGACTGAGAGAGGAGATCAAGCAAGGCCTGTCTACTCACAATCCTTCTGTGCAGCTTCTCTTCTTCCTCCCTGTGGAAAGGACTCATTTTAAATGAGGGCTGTCAAGGGAAGAGGGGAGTTTATAGGCTAGGTACTGTGATTTGATATTTTTGGTGGTTCAAAATTGTGTAATATTAATTAGAGAAAAGAAATTTCTAAGACTAAGCCTTGATAACACAAACACACACACACACACATACACACACTTAATAACAGGGTGGATGAAGGAGGACTGGTCAAAGTAACCTAGTTCTGAGACTATCCAGTGTTCTTTGGATCAAGCCCGCAGTATTACGACACTGAGCTTCAAAAGGCAGCAATCTCATCTTTGTAATAAGTTGTTGTGTTTTAGCCATCATTTTGAAATTTGAGAACTTTGTTGGCCATTACGCAGATGCCTCCTAGAATCTGTTAAGCCTCAGTGCCTATGTCATGTTTTATGGTCCTGGATCCCCTGAACTCACCCCTGAGGATAGCCTTGTTAAGATGCTCTGTCCGGACCCCACTCCAACTATAGGAACACCTGGCTCACTCTTGAGGGAGGGGGGACAAAACTGAATTTGGCCAGGAGTGGAGACAGATCCAAGCATTATTGGGTCAGTGGGACCATAGGACTGTCTGCTCCCTGCCCAGGGAGGGGATGGGGAGTTGCAGAGAAGAAAAAATGACCTGATGTGGTGGGAGGGAGAAGGGACCTTGAATAAGGATATAAAGGGATGGAAAAAAAATTCAGAGGGAAAGCTGAACACAAAGTAAGTATATGTGGAGCAATCTTATTTGCATTACCACCCTTGATAAGTCATGCTTATGATTTTTATCTTCTTTATAGTTATTGTTAACTTTTCAGCATTTTAAATTCATTTTACTGTTTTTTGATAAATACAAAATAAATAAATAAATAAAGAAGAAGAAGAAGAAGAAGAAGAAGAAGAAGAAGAAGAAGAAGAAGAAGAAGAAGAAGAAAAAGATGCTCTGTCTGAAGCAGTGCTTTTCTGTTCTCCTTGAAAACTGTCTGTCCCCTCAGAGCTATTTATCTTAGGAAATTTGAGAGGGGCAACACAACAAAGATTGTTGTCTAATTTATGAATAATTAACTTTAATCCATATTTGTCTTTTTGTTTGATTTTGTCATTGCATGCTGTGGAGATTGAACCTAGGGTTTTTGCATGCAGGACCACTTCTCCAGACACTGAACTATATTCACCACCCACATTTGCTTTTTAAAAGATTTATTTCATGTGTGTCTCACTGTATGTATACACATATATACACATGCTATGATGTACAGGAGAGGTCAGAGTCCATTCTTTTCTTCACCTTGTGTGTTCAAGATGCTAAACTCTGGTCTTCAGGTTTGTTGGTAAGAGCCTGTACTTGCAAAGTGATCTTGCTGATCCTAATATGGTTTCTTAACAGTAGAACTTTGGAGAATACCGTATACTCTCACTCTCTCTCCTGGCCCTCTTAATCATATAGGTCCTTTCCCCCTCTAAACTGGTTTATTTTTACCTACATGGCTTTGCTTTTAATAACCAATGAGTTTCATTGGTATTTACAGAAACATGGATGGGAAATTATGGGTTTTGAGGAGCCTTAATAATAGCTGCACCAGTGAAGGAAATACCCTCTTTTTCAGAAACCATTAACTGGATAGAAGTCATTGTGGGTTGAATTGTCACAAGATCCTCATACTCTCTGACAGGATGTTGGTGGGTCAAATCATGTTTAGGTCTTTCTGGGTAACTATAGGTCCTGTAAATTCAAGAGTGTGAACAGCCATGTAATGGCCAGTGTGAATCCAGGTGTCCATTTACCAGGTTTATTAAGTTCTCTGTCTTCCTCACTAGCTAAAGTAAAAGCATAGTGCTTTAATGCTTTCCACAATTGACCATGTATTTTAATTTTGGCTCATTCCAAAATACAAAGGAATATGCTTTTATTAACAAAGGATGTTAGTATCTGTACTTTCCCAACCCCAGGGGCATTTTGTACTCATGGTTTTGTCCATCATTGTTAGTTCATATGAGTGCCCAGATACAGAAGCATACAGCCCTAGGAGTAGTTACAGTCCCTAGAACCATCTTCACATAGTCAGTGATCCGCTTTTGTGGGTGAAGAAATTGAGGCAATTAGAAGGAAAGCAGCTCAGTGCAGGCCAGGCAGACTGAAGGTTGTCTGAATGATGAATATGTATCTGTGTTATTGTTGCCTAAGCAGTCAATATAGCTGTTTTCTTCAGTGTTCAGAGGGCTATAATCAAGCAATAGTCTCCATAGATGGAAAATTTTAGAGAGGATTAATTACTAATGCAGCTTCCTCAGTAAGATAGGTCAGTGTCATGGGTCAGTTGAAAGAGATCTGGAGCAAAGGATCCGTGCAGGTTGCTATTAACATGCAACCTCTTTGCCCTCCAAATGTTCTGGGAATTGTTGTCTGATCATGTTTGATCCTTTTAAGGATTGTACCAAACTGGCGTGATCATATTTGCAGGTGGTGAGTCAGGCATCAGGGAAGGCGAGTGACTTAGACAATGTTTTATGATGAACTTAGGAAAAACTGTTAGAATTCCAAAAGACAGTTCAGCCAGTAAAGGTGCTTGTCAGCAAGCCTGAACACATGAATTCATCAACTGGGATTCAAATAGAGAAAGGAAAGATTCAATTCACACAAATTGTTATTTGATCTCTACATTTATACAGATATACACCCCCACACATGCACCTACAGTCACCTAAATTTATTGACATTACTACAGTGGTGTTCAATTAATCTGGTTCTGACAGCAGTAAGAAACTCTCTGCCTTGCAATGGGGCAGTCCTTGTCCACTTCAGTAAAGTGACATGAAAGCAGAAGCAAACATGTCTGAAGAAGGAGACAGTGTGGGACCTAGGGAAGGCTGGTAGGATATTGGAGAGAATATGCTCAAAGTGTACATCATTAGGATATATATATTCCTAAATGAAGGTACCCTTGTGTAGTTGTGAAGATTACTGCTAATTGTCACCTTGATGTGATCTAGATTCACCCAGAAGCAAGCCTTCACACACACTCAAGATGGATTACAGAAACTAAGGTTATAATGAAAATACGTGTGATGAACTCCCTTGATTATAGTAGATGATGTAAGTAGACCCATCTTTTTTTCCAGCTATTTTATTTTTTATTTTTTTTCCAATCTAGTTTGTGATTTTATTTTTTTTCTTTTTTCCTTCTTTATTTTGTATTTATCAAAAAAAAGTAAAAAGAATTTAAAATGCAGAAGAGTTAACAATAACTATACAGAGGATAAGAATCATAAGCATGGCTTATCAAGGGTGGAAATGCAAATAAGATTGCTACACATATATTTTCTTTGTGTTCAGCTTTCCCTCTGAATTTTTTTTTTCCATCCCTGTATATCCTTATTCAAGGTCTCTTCCCCCTCCCACCACATCT
>PVIH01022033.1:0-28192 GCA_004025045.1 Sigmodon hispidus | reverse complement strand
CAGAGAGTATAGTGTCCTAAGATGGCTAACATAGGGTAGAGCATGTGCAGAGAGTATAGTGTCCTAAGATGGCTAACATAGGGTAGAGCATGTGCAGAGAGTATAGTGTCCTAAGATGGCTAACATAGGGTAGAGCATGTGCATATAGTGTCCTAAGATGGCTAACATAGGGTAGAGCATGTGCAGAGAGTATAGTGTCCTAAGATGGCTAACATAGGGTAGAGCATGTGCAGAGAGTATAGTGTCTTAAGATGGCTAACATAGGGTAGAGCATGTGCAGAGAGTATAGTGTCCTAAGATGGCTAACATAGGGTAGAGCATGTGCAGAGAGTATAGTGTCCTAAGATGGCTAACATAGGGTAGAGCATGTGCATAGAGGTCCCCAGTTGAAGGCTGAAAGCATCAAGCTTCAGGTGAAGGTGGCCAGTGCCTTGTTCTTTGCCAGGGAGGTCAGTTCTCCCTGATATCCAGCTCTCTGCCACTGGGGTAAAAGTGTCTTACACAAAATGGCCTTTTTTTGTGGTGCACATTTCTTCTCCATACTACCCAGAGGAGTAAAATGTTCCCTGTGGTCCATGAAAGGAATCGTGCTGTAGAATGTTGAGGGAAAGAGACAGCATGATACTTGTTCCCCTAGGAGTGAGGGACTCTTTCTTTTTCTTTTTCTTTTTCTTTTTCATTTATAGTGGTGTAGTAGGACAGGCCCGTAGGGCCGAGGAAATTGTCTCAAAGGAGTTGCCAAGACATGCGCATAACATATTTCCTGTGAGCCAACCTGGAGTCTGCCTAAGGGCCTAGCACCAGCTGCTGCCCAATTCTCCTGATTGTGCCAGCCACTGAGAGACCACTCAATGTCACCAGATTGGGACACAGCCTGGGTTCTGGGAGGAGGGTATATAAGGCTCTCTCCATTGCTGAATAAATGAGTTAGTTGTTGGCATTTCACCTGACTCCCAGTGTCTGAGCTCTTGACACCATGTTTTCTCACCCCCTCCCGCCTAGGGAGGCATCAGGACCCTGGACAGCAGCAACGCAACAATTAGGATCTCTGTAGAGATTCTATGCCCTGCCTTGGAAGGAATCTCTTCCACTGGTCTTGACTTTTTGATGTTGCAAATCTGGCCTTTTCCTATATTCAGTTCTAGAGACTCACTCAGTTATCCCATGGCATACAAGATTACCATTGTATAAGATAGTCATCCATTATTCACATTAATTATCTAATATTACATAACAAATTATCCCTTCACTTAGACCTAAAGCAATAAGCATCTATTATTTTTCAGTTTCCTGGTTCCATGAGTAGATGGGGGATTAAGCAAAAGAGGGGGTCCATGAGATGCCTGAGGGCTTGAAGGCTTCTTCCTAGCTGATGTACTCAGGAGCTTGGTGAGAAAACTCTGTCTGTTGTAGACAGTCTTGGTTACTCATCTGCAGGGCTCTCCTTGGAGCTTCAAAACTGTCCTTGAAATGCTGTGACTGGCTCTAAGCACAGAGAAGAAACCACAGACCGTTAATGATCTAACTTTGGAAACAATACACTTCTGCTGTTGGCTGTTCTGTCCTTTACGTTATACAGAATACTATCCAAGGGAACAGGTGCCAAGGACTTGGGAATCACTGGAAGTCATTCTGAATCCTTATGACTTTTCTTGTAATTTGGAGGGGAAGTAATCATAAATAAATTTATGATGATTTTTGTAACTTTGTTTCAACTCTCTGTGTTTTGTTTACTATCCCAGGGTATCATTATCAATCAATGACAGCAACCCAGCCACTGTCACGTTCATCCACGTTTACTATTTACTACTCTGTGTTCAAAGTTCAGAGACAATAAATAATTCCTTGATTGAAAGCTGATCTTAATTGACAGGATGTGAGATGGAAGGACATGCAGACAAGGACTGCGATCACCAGAGAAACCGCTCCTACCTCCAGATGTCTTCTAAAGCTGCAGGCCATGGTAGCACCCTTCATTTTCTGTCAAATCAGAATTCATAAAATGTTCACAGAGTG
Source organism: Sigmodon hispidus (assembly GCA_004025045.1). NCBI lineage: Eukaryota > Metazoa > Chordata > Mammalia > Rodentia > Cricetidae > Sigmodon > Sigmodon hispidus. The sequence goes on along the minus strand of PVIH01022033.1, from coordinate 26,176 downwards.
CAAAAGTCACTGCTGCAGTCAAATCAATGGCCTCCACAAAATTGATTGATGAGTCATTGTGACTACATAGTTGAGTTCACTCATTTGTTGAGAATGGAATGGATCAGTAGTTCTTGAACTTGGCTGATTGTCTCATTCTTCTATGTTAAAAGCAAATTACCAAGCTCTACCTGTGAATAGTACAGGTTGGCAGGCACATTTCCAGAATATATCTATAGCTACCTGGGATGAGCCGATGGCTTGGACATCATTGGGCCAGCTCAGGCTGCTTCAGTAGGAAATGGCAGAGATTCTTACTTGGGAAGAATAAACAGCAATGATGATTTTTCTCTTTAAGTGAGATTTGGCCTTATTCAGAATGTACTCAATAAGAGGAAAGTGGCCTTGCAACCACACGTTTCTAAAACTTTGTATACCTAAGTGTTAAAAAGTACATACATGGCAGTAAGTAAACATCTCATTCTCTTAGACCAGGCAGAGCTGACTAATTTGAAAAGTACTCCTTGGGCAGGAGCTCATGTACTAAATGTTGAAAAAGCTCACCATTAATGAATTCTTGCCCTTCATCTCCAGTCATAATTGAGCACTTGGAGAACACAGTGGAATGAAGCCCAGCATTGGCACAGCATACTTTCCAAAGCACATGAGGATAATGTCACCTTAAAAATAAACATGTATGAAACTCCCACTTAAATTCGTGTTAACTAGAGGTCACACATCTGAGAACCCCAGAGCCTTGATTCCACATTTGTAAATATAAACCAAGAATTATCTTCCTAGAGTTTTTAACCCTCCTCTAAAATTATGAACAAGTAAAACATACATACACACACTCATACAAATTGTCAGTGCTTGTTAAGGGTAACACATAGAGGAAAGATCTCATCTCTAGTTCTTCTGAATGGCTAGGCTGTTTTTCACACATGAGTTCCAAGTGAGTTAGGAAGAGTATTCTTACAAGTAGTGGGTGGAGGGACCCTATTGATGATGCACACATGTATAGCTCTTATATATATAGGGTAAGTAAGGACCCACATGGCCAAGTTTTGAAAGACCTCCGGGGAGGACTTTCCTTCAGGACGAGACCCCAATACCCGAAGAACGAGCCGAGACCATTCAGATGCAACAGCAAGAGGTTTAATGGGGGGGGGGGCGAAGGTACCTCCAGGCAGCAGCAACTCGGGAAGCTAACTGGCGCGCCGAGGCTTTGTTCAGGGACTTTTTATAGCGTAGGGGAAGCGGGAAGCAGGCTTACAGAAGCAAAAGGCGTGGTTATAGGGAAAACAGAGAAATCATTTGCTCATTTAAACAACAACTTTTACTTATTGGATGAGGGCTTAGTGGCGGGGAGAAACAGCGGGAAGAAACGGTCGCTTGCTGGGAGGGGGAGTCTCTGATTACAAGCTTCTTGTGGTATGCCATCCTGGTCACGTAGCTTCTTGTTATCTGATGGTTTCTTAGCAACCTTTTACTATCTGCCTGGTCACAGGCTTGTGCTTGTGTGGGGAGGGACGGGGAATCCTGGGCATGTCTGGGCAAGCCAGGATAAGTCTTATCTACTGGATACCTAAACTGAATGCCTGGGTCTAACCCTAGAACCCAGAATCTCTCAGTTTCAGAGCTGGCTCATCTCCCCTTGAACTACATTCTGTCTGCAAGGTGTCTTTGTTGCTGTTGTTGTTGCTGCTGCTGCTGCTGCTGCTGTTAAATATTTGCTTTTCAGAAGCTGTGTGGGCTTGACAAATTCAGCTAGTCTCACTGGAGACAGATTATAGCAATAAAACAACACAAGCCAGAAAGGAAAACTAATTAGCAAATCCATGTTATACCTTGTCAAAATAAAATTTAAAAAGGAAAAGAAAGCCGGTAACATCTTCTGTAAACATAGGATTTAACCCTTTGAATCAGATGGTTCCTGTGTCAGGCACCTGGGGGTTCTGGTGCTCATTTAGAGAAAGACAAATAAACTATCAAGATTGTAAATAGGAAGTGAGCTTTCTAACTACTGGTTATATTCTCTACACTATATGACCAAATTCTTCTATAACCAAGGAACAACTCACTTGGAGGTGACACCAGTGTATTACAAACTGTCTAATTATTGAACTGGAAACAAGCAGGCACACCAGCTAGTTTCATGGAAAAGAATTCTACCAACAAGAAGATATTGGGATCGTTCACTAAGAGCAGTGAGGAAACCAGCTTTCCCCATGCCAGAGCACTCCTGGGCTCATGGTCAGAGTATGCTAAGATCAGATCGTCTCTCTGCCCATGGGCATCATCAGTGCTCAGCATTGCTACTGATATCTGATAGCATAAAGGAAAATAAAAATAGTAAGAAATTTTAGGACTGGCTTGGTAGAAGAACTAAACCAAGGCTTGCTTCCCGTCTTGAATTATGTAAACACAAAAGGTACATGGATAGCTCCCAGCCATCCTCTGCAGGAAGCTCAACTGGCTGTCTCTCCTCTGCTCTGGGAAACACCACTCCTTAAAAAAAAAAACCTCTGTCCCTTCCCACATCTTTACCCTCTCTCCATCCCCAGTCAACAGTAAGTGGCTAGTGTGACGCTACCATTTTGTTGTTTATTAAATCATATTCTCGAAATGGGTGATGCCTCTGTGTTCTAAATCCCATCCAAGGCATCCCCAGCCCCTCCTGTGTATTCTCTTTTATTTCAGACATCTAGGCTCCTGCCCCTCTCTGTCCCACAGGATTAAAGAATGTAACCCTACTGCTGTGGTTTCATTTCTGTGGCCAAAAAGAAAGGGTTTACTTGGCTTACAATTCCAGGTCACAGTCCATCATGGAGAGATGCTAAGGCAGAAATTCAGAGCAGGAACCTGAAGGCAGCCTGCTTGCTGTTGCACAGAGCATTACCTCAGACCAAGAAACTCACTTGAGGACCAAAGAAGCCTGGCTGGAACTATGCAAGATACTGCCTGCCAGCTTGCAGGCAAGCTCATAATCAGCTGGCATTCTTATACACTTTAGGGCCCTCTTGTAGCTGGCAGTTTCTGGCCTAGCCTAGCCCTGAGGTCCAGATCTGCAGTACCACAGTTGCTTAGTCCTAAATAATCACACAAAGGCTTATATTAATTATAGACTGATTGGATTATGGCTCAGGCTCATTACTAACTAGCTCTTACAACTTAACTCATTTTTACTACCCTGTATATTGCCACTTGGGCTCTATTTGTGTCTCATTATATCTTGTTTCTTCAGGCTATAGCTTGCAGCTTCCATTTGACTCCACCCCCTTCTTCTTTACCCTGTTCACCATCTGCTTAGGGAATGGTGTTACCTGCAGTGGACTGGCTCCACCCATATCAATTAACAATCAGGACAACCCCATAGACTTGCCTACAGGCCAGTCTGGTCTAGGCAATTCATCAAAATTCCCTTCACAGAAAATTCTAGTGTGTCAAAGTTGGTAGCTAAAGCTATACTTTCTGACTGTTTTCCAATATTCTCTGCCTGCCCAACTTTAAATAAGTGAGATCACCAAGTCCTTGTCCACCTAATTATCTGAGAAATTGGTTTGAATTCACTTCCCCTGGTTCTCTATTGACAATTACCAGGAGGGGGATTTTATAGGGTGAGTGTAGGATTCTCACTCAGTGACATCACATGACAAAATTCTTCTTTCCTCAGAACCTGAAGGCCAAGAAAATCAGAAATCATCTTGAATCCATCATTAGGGGATCAAAGGCTGGGGATGATACTGGGCAATGTCATTTCTACTTCCTCTAGAGTAAGTGTAAAGACACGACTTTCATCAGCATTCACCATTGGCTCTAGAAGAACTGAGAAGAAACAAGCCATTGTGTCACACGCTCAGATCAATAAGATCACGATAGCCCCAAATGGCCAAATGGCCATAACAAGCCCCCACCCCTTGCTTCTCCCCCTCTCTACCTAGAATACAGACAGACAAGCAGCTTTCTAATCTCTGACAAAACTTTGCCTTCACATTTGTTGCTTCTGACTGTAATTCCCTTCTTCCAAACACTTGTCCTGCAGGAGACCGTGCCAATGTCTCTTGGTTGTCCTGCAGGAGAGCATGCTAATATCTCCTGGTTGTCCTGCAGGAGACTATGCTGCTCTACGGCACATCCGTTGATACCAAACTCTGTCAGCACAATTTCTCTGCAAATGTTTCGATTTGGTCACAATCAGGAATGATACAGGAAAGGTGCTGGGAAATCTGGGTGACGGATGTTTTGGAGACTAATATCCCTTTTATCTTTACCATTGTCCTCATTAGGTCCTTCTATCTTTTTGATAAATGTTAGGATTGTCACCTTACACACCAATGTTCATTTTGTACTTTGGGTAGAAGGTTTCTAAGTGAGAAAACTTTGTTTATACCTTCTATGCCACATTTCTTAAATTTGAGGATTTGGGTCTTTCACCAATTTTGAAAAGTTATTCACTTTCATATTTTAGAAGCTTGATGGCCTGTTCACTAATCTTTCTATCTCTTTCTCCTAAGACTCATTCATATTAAACACATAGTAGGCAGTCTCCTTTTATCTTCATGCTTTCTGACTTTTTAGTACTTTAATTAAATTTAGCATTTTAAAATTAAATGAAACATTTTAATATTTAGTATCAATCTTCATGTTAGTTTATTTTTAAATTGAGAAAAAATACAGAATAGTGTGAATGATGAGAAACTGCCATATTCTTTCTGTCAATAATTGCATTTTCATTTGGTCTGTCTTAAATGAAAAAGTAAAATATTTCAGATTAAACAGAAATCTTGTCTCACATTCTGTTTAGTTTCCTAGAGACAGTTAAGTTTATTAATGTGAGGTATGCACTTTTTTATTAATTTTATATTACCTTTCTATTTTGAGAACACGAGTATACAATTCCACCTTTTCATGATACATTCTAAGCAATGGCCTTTACTTTTCTACAGACTATACTGTTGGGAGGAGCTTATTGGCACCTTGATTGACAGCTGCTAGACTCTTGTGTGCCTACTGCCTGGAGTGAGAAACTGTCAAGTTAAAAAGCCCTTTCTTTGGTTACCAGCCAAACTGTTTCCATTGCATACAAACTGCTTTAAACATTTTGTAGACAGTGACGAAATACCACTCTGGCTGTCAAGAATCTAGCTGCTGGGGAAACCATGAATTCTGCCTTGGGGGGCACTGTTTCAGTCACAATTGCTCCAGGCAAAGAATTTCACTTGGGCTATAAGCTTAGTGACCTCTACATGACCCCACCTCCAACAGCTCCAGATGGTTCTGTTTTATATCATTTTTTATACTTAGGCCAGGGAAAAAATACCTCCCCTGTGACTCAAAAAGCCTGTGGTAGGTAGAATGAAGGTTGTACATATACAGTGTTGTGATTGTTAGAACTGAAGTCTGGGTACAAACACACAACATCCCTTTTCTGGCCCTATAAGCAGTTTGCTTCTCAGTCTCCTCAGGTCATTCTGGAAACTCCTTCTAATTCATTTCTCTCTGTGTGTTACAACATTAGGCTTCAATAAAAGCCTCCTCTGGATGACTTTTTATTGCCTACCACAGTCTTTATTCCAGATTGTGCAAGCTGAGATGGTGGAGGATGATAAAAATCTAGGGCTTCCAGTCCTAGGCCCTAAGCATTAGAAGCTGCACAGTAGCTATAGAATGCCTCATAAATCTAGAAGACCCAAATCTCTGGGCATCTAGAAGGTAGCCAAAGACAGTGTGGCAGCAGACATCATAAAAGACTCAGAAACTACAGAAGGCTGAAGCTCCAGGAAAATAAAACAGAAGAGCTGAGACTGCAAAAAGACAAAAGAATCCAAAGAACCTGGGAGGAGGGGGACTGTAGACAGAGGCTCCCCAGTAATGAGAGCCTAGTGCTGAACCCGGAGCTTGGATGCTAACACTACCTTCTGCACAAGAGCCACGGCCCCTCAAAACCTAAGCAAGAAGGTCTGATCGGTCTATGTCTGAATGGCTTGGGTTGTAAAGCCTCCATCTCAGGACTTTGGGTTTGTTTGAAGAGGTTTACCTGGCACAGCCTTGCTAGAGGAAGTCTGTTACTGGTATCCGCCTTTGAGAGTTCATAGCTTTGTCATACTTCTAGATCATTCGCTCTGCTTTGTGTTCCTATGTTAAAACGTGATCTCTCAGTTCCTTATTGAGTTAGCATAGTGGTCAGGCAGTGGTGGTACATGCCTTTACTACCACTCCAGAGGCAGATTTATCTGGATCTCTTTGAGTTCAAGGCCAAACAGCCAGATAGTGGTGGTACATTTTTAATCCCAGCACTTGAGTCCCATACCTCTGCTCTTAGTACTTGGGAAGCACATGCCTGTAATTGCAGCACCAGGAATGTTCAAACAGGAAGTGATATGGCTGGGCAGAGAAAGGAATATAAGGCAGGAGGAGACAGAGTTCAGCCCTTCACTCCCTATTCAGTCTGAGGATTTGTGGAGACAGGATGTTCCCCATTTGACTGTGGAGTTGGCCAAGGGAGAAGTGGCTATGGTTTGTTTCTTTCTCTCTCTCTCTCTCTCTCTCTCTCTCTCTCTCTCTCTCTCTCTCTCTCTCTCTCTTTCTCTCTCATCTTCAGGCAATCTCTATTTGATAAACAATATCCCCAGAGGATAAAGCTGATGTTTCAAACTATCTTGATGTTCTCTGGAGAAAAGGATCCAAAAAAAACATTAGTATGGACTTTATGCCAGGACTCTATATGCTTCTATGTGAAGAACTCAGATTGTTGTTGCTGTTGTTGTTGACTTTGTTTGCAGAGGAGTTGCATCATACTGGGAAGAAGTATGTCTTTGTTATCATCTCTAGTCAGTAATCACATAGATTTTAAGAAATTGAGTTTGCTTATGAGAGGCAGACTGTGAAGTCCTGTTGATTTCATTTAACTCAGATACAGTTTCAGCGACTTAATAAACAATAGTCTAGCTAACCTCTAAAAGTAATCTGACTGCATAGTTTTAGCCAGTATCCACAGTTACTTTTTTCATTTTCATTTTTCATTTTTAAAAATAGTAAGACCTAGACAACATTAGCTACCAAAAAAAAAAAAAAACCTAGTTGTCAATCAATGGAAGCCCATAGGTCCCTAAACACTACAGCCTATTGTCATTGCTCTTGATTACCCTCCAGAATGTGCTGGTAAGACACTGTCACTGAAGACACCACATATTTGAGGCACCAAACATGGAGAAATCGAACTGGTAACCATTTGGACAACTCATCTTCACTGGCTGGCTTTTATAGTATCAGAAGGTTCAATTTACGATACTATAGAAGAAAAGTTTTCAACAAACTTACCAGCTTTGAATCCTATGAACTATAATAACACCTGGCTTGAAAGATATGCTCACTGGTACAGTTGTGCATTACTCTTGTAATTACCTTAACCCTAACCCTAACCCTAACCCAACCAACCACTTTCTAACAAGAAGAAACTTGAGTCTGTCACCAAAGCAGGGCTAAGAACCTAATGCTACACACAGATCCCAGGATCTAGGAATAGAGCCACCTACTATTAGTCTACTAAGTGGATACAGTATTGAACTGACTCCTAAAGACTGATTGTTATAAAATGCACCCTCTCTACCCTCATCAGGGAAGCTTCTTTATGTGTTAGATGGCAACTAACACAAAGACCTACAACTGATCAAGGTACAGAGAAAAAGAGACTATAAAACCTTCATTCCAAAATGGGATGTGTGTGTCATACCTGCTCTTCCAGTAGTTCAGGGGTCATCACAGAAGAAGGAGCAGAAAGATCATAAAAGCCATAGGCAATGGAAACAGTGTTCTCTGGACACAGCAGAGCAATTGCACATATTAACCCACAGTGGTTGTGGCTGTATGCACAGGACCTGGACAAGATCAAGCCAGACAAAATCTCAAGCTGGGCAGGTGGCTGATCAGAAAATTCCATCTCTAGCGGCAACAAACAGATGCTGAGAAAGGAAGAATTGGTTTTCTTTGGGAATCTGGCCTTTGAGAGGCCACCATGCTCCAGTAGATGGACCTGTACCTGTGCACACAATGGCAGCACTAGATGGACTCAGGGTTTAAAAAATAGAAAATGCGTGAAATTTGTAGGAAATGGTGGGGGAATAAAGAAGAAAGTGGAGGGGAGGGGTGAGGGGGGACCTGATCAAAACACGTAAGATGTATGTATGAAATTCTTCAAACGATTAAAAAAAAATAAAATAACAGGCTGGAGAGCTGGCTTAATGAAAGCACTGGCTGCTCTTCCAGAGGCCCTGGGTTCAATTCCTAGCATGCACATGACGACCCATAACCATAGGTAACTCCAGTCCCAGCGAGTCTGACTTTCTCTTCTGATCTCTGTAGACACGGCATGTATGCAGTGCATAAACATACATGCAAGCAAAATGCCCATGCACTTAAAATAAAAATAAGGGCAAAGTTAAAAAAATGTAAGTTTTGTTAATTTGTGTTCAGTGGACCTGAATACTGATGACCATCATAACCCATCAACACAGATAAAGCTTGGCTGTCATGCTGACAAGCCAGACTGAAATGACCTCAGCACCGCATGACCCTGTCTCAAAAGTATTTCTCTAAGTGTTCTAGTATTTCTTCAACCTCTCATCAACCTCAGCTGAACCTGAGGAAAACATGAAATCTCTCTCTGCCTCTCTACCCCTCCTCTGTCAGCCTGACAGGCAGCTTGCTTTGACAATGGCTACTCTGTGGGAAACATGCTCCCTACAAAATCAAGTGTCTGCCGTTCTTAACATTTAATCTCACTGACTCTGACATTCTCTTAGGGCTTCTGTCTATAAATGCCTGGTGACAGGATGGTATCAGACAGAAAAAATTTACTTGACAAGAGAGTTAGTTACACCTGGGATCAGGTTAAAACTCGACATTCTGAGGATGAGTGTATAAATCCACCTACAGGTTAAAAAGTAGAATTAAAACAATAGCCAACAGGATGCAACAAAGAGCAGAGATTCCTGGGAGAAGTCAAGTAATGTAATTTCCAGGAAGTGTACTCACAGACAGAGATGGTTCAAATGGATTGTCAGCCTCACAGGACCTGGAGCTGAGGATACAGTCCTCCGGCCAGGCCTGCCGGGGTTAACTAGAGTGGCTGTACTATTCCTGGGGCTGGGGTCCTGGGCTGAATGAAAGCTGAGCATCATTATTCATCTTCACTGAATGTCACGAGCCATCTCCAGATCTAGCTGCCAGGGACTTCCTCAGTATGAGGAACTGTAAACCAGAACAAACTCTCCCTTGCTAAGGTTGCTTTTGTTGGAGTATCTTCCTACATCTACAGAAAAATAACTAAGACAGACACACAAATAAATCTATTTTGTGCTGTTTCTCTCATACAGGGAGATGATGACTTATAGTCCCTGGTGCCCATCTCGTCCCTAGTACAAATGATAGAGTGTAGTACAATACCAAGAATACCCTTTATTTGAAGCCAAGTCTTCAGATTATAGATCTTTCTCTAAAACAGTTTAAATGCTTCACAGACATCCCCTCCAGGAAATACCCTTCAACACTGTGTTGTGCTGTTCCATCCAGAAGGAAGATCAAGAAGGCTAGCAAGGAAAATGCCCTGGAAGAAAGGCACCTGGCATCTTACCTGCAGCCCAAGAGATAAAACACCAAGCCCATCTACAGTGCCACCCAGGCTGTGGCCAAAGAGCATCCAGTGTGACTCCTGGGATGCTATGCTAAGCAGTCTCCCTAAGTTTGCATAGATGGATGCCCGGCTGGCTGTGGATTGCTCATTGGGCAGAGTGTGCACTCACACAGTCTCAGCCTTTGTCTAGGGTGTTGCAGGGTGGAGTTCTGACAAGTTCTGGGACAGGTTGGCTAGGTGGGGAGGCAAAGGAACCAGAAGCAATATTACCATAAAGAAGTCAGGAACTTCTCAAGCCCCAAGCTCCTGGGCACACAACCTCAAGGTTACTAGAAACAAAGTATCAGAAATACTGTGCTTCAGTCCCAAGCTCATAGCATAAATTCAGAGGGCATCTAAGTTGCAGTCTATGAGACTTTGTATATAGTATGCATAATAAAAATGTAGCATAAGCAACAAATGTATGCATATACACATAATGCCAAATATGTACTTAGCACAAATAGGGCCAGCACATGCCACACAGACAACATACATACATTAAACACAGTTAACATGTCACAAACATAGAAAATGCAGAAATGGCAAACATGTGTTTGTTGGAATCACTAAAATCCCCCTAGTGGTAACACACATGTGCAGCTCTATAGCCTCTCAGGACCTCGGGAGTGTGTCATTCACTATTAACTGAGCCCTTTGACAGGTCCAGAAACACACAAATGCAAACAAGCCCTGAACCCTGTTCTCAAGACATAGACAGGCTGTGCAGAAGCCCTGAAGATGAACTCCAAAGCAAATAAAAGGGCCCCAGACCCTGCCCTCGGGGTCTCCCAGCTTAGTATGCTTGCATGAGGTTGGAAAATAGTGTCTGTGATGCAGGTAACACAAAGCTGTAATGACAAAGAAGGGCCACCACCTCTGAAGGTCAGAAGTAAGAAGTCACCAGAGAGAGACAGAGAGGAAACTGTCCTGAGAAGAGAGACAAGCTCTTAGGGAGGTGTCCTGGCTGGTAGGCTGATCAGTAGGGGTGAAGGCTTATGGACTCCATGGAGGTACCAGCAGAGTTTAAGAGAAAGGCAGTGAGCCTGGATGAGCTCAGATAGGCAAGGGACAGGGATGGGAGGGGCTGACAAGATGTGTTCTCAGGGAAAGAGAACACAGTGATCCACATGATTACCTTATCAATCTGAACAGTGACGTCTAGGTCACGTGGGTATTGGCTCACCTCATAAACTCCACAGCCCCAGGAAAAATAAATCAGCCAAAGAAATTTTAATGTCAAAGTGAAAAATGTCAAAAATTGCCAAAACCATTGTCACCTATCATCCCACATTCTCTACTGTAACTTTTTTTTTAAAGATTTATTTATTATGTATACAGTATACAGAAGAGGGCACCAGATCTCATTACAGATGGTTGTGAGCCACCATGTGGTTGCTGGGAATTGAACTCAGGACCTCCGGAAGAACAGCCAGTGCTCTTAAACTCTGAGCCATATTTCCAGCCTACTGTAACATTTTTACTGAAGTGTATTACTGAATATTCAAGAAACGAGTACAGTAGACAGGAAACAGAACATGTCAGTGGCAGCAGGGACTTGTGAGAATCCTGAATGCCTGAAATCCCCCGCAGCAAAACTTAGACTTTCAGAAGATGATGAAATTGTGGCACTCATGTTTGGTCTTTTCCCCTCAGTTAACCCAATCCAGAAACTTTCTCACAGAAGTTTGTTTTTTAGGATTAAAGGTGACAGCCAAGGTTAACCACCAGAGTGGATCTCTCAGTGTCAGCAACACTGAGATTCATCTTTCTAGACCAAGAAACCAATCCTTAAATGGAAAATGTGTTACACCTTGCTCTCCTTTGGGAGTCTCTAGATGAAGGTAATGTTTCCAGTCAAGAGCTTCTAAGGCTTTGACTGGATTTTAGTAACAGAGCTAATTTTGGCAACATGGTAAACACCCAATTCACCTTGCTGAGGAAACATGCACCCTTTCTAAACATTTCCCACTGAAAGTAAATTACACTCTGTTCTACAGGGAGTAGCCAGAGAGACCCTCGCCTGGGATCCATCCCACATCCCCACATATGAGGACCTTGGTTGGTGTTTCAGTATCATGGGAACCCCTCTAGACACATCATCTTCTCCCCATCTCTCTCATTGTCTGGACCCAGTTTCTCCCGCTTCCTCTCTTGTCCCACTAAGAACTACCCAAAGACCCACAAACTGTACAGGTTTCCCCGGGGGTGGCCCTGAGTATTAGTGACTTTACTTATTACTATGATAAAACAGCTGACAAAAAAACAACTTGAAAGAGGAAGCTTTGCTTTGGCTAAGTGCCCAGAGTACAGTCCACCATGAGATAGCAAGGCAGCATGAGCCTGAGGTCACTGCTCACACGTGCAGTCAGGAAGCAGAGAGAGAGATGAACGCTGTGTTCCGCTTTGTCTCAGCCTGGGACCCCAGCCCATGGGATTCCACCACCTACACTCAGGGTGAAATGAACTCTGAATATATCTTCAGAGACACGCCCAGGGGTATGTCTCTTTGGTTCGGAGACGATGAGGATGAGCCAGCACTGCCACTGTCTATTTTTCAAATCAGTCCTCAACTTTCACATAAACCAGAACTTTCTTTGGTGATAGGCATTCAGAGATTTAAAATTATTAGCACTTTTTCATTCAGTGATGGCATTTTGGGGGAATAAAGCCAGAGATTCTGAGACTATTGTAAGCAAGGGTAATAATGATAGTTAATTACTCTGTTTGAAAAAATGGAAAAACTTGGATGTAATTTAAATATACAACAGTGAGGTGGATTTTTTAATCAACCACAATTCATCAATTCTATGGGACTAATATGCAGCCATAAAATGATGGTTATAACAGTGGCCATTCTTTATCTCTTACTGCTTTATCATATTTTCTCCCTATTACTCCTTCTGGCTTTTTAAAGTGAATATAAAACTGGCTGTAATTAACAGCAGCTACTTTGCTGACTTTTCTGTATTTACTAATTTTTATGATCGATATGAATTTCTACAATGGGGAAATAAAAATGTTTTTTAAGGACCCAGCAAGAGCATCTTCCCAGTGTGATGTAGTGTCCAGGCAGAAGAATGACCTTGGCCAGGCCTTAGGCCAATGGAGACACAAAGCCATCTCTTGTTCTTACTTTTTATCTCTGAAATAGTCCATTCAAGCTCAATCACACACATGCGTGTGCATCCATCCTTATGGGCATATTGGTTTTTTGTGTTTGGTTTCTATGCCTGGGTCAATGGACAGCCTGCTGTGCATGCTGGGAAAAGAAAGAATGACTTATGTTGCTTGTTACATGAATCCTAATTGGTCTTATAATTTAAAAAAAAAAAAACCCAGAGCCAGATAAATGTTGAAAGATCAGAGAGACACAAGCCACAGCCTCTTCTCACCTCAACAACTCCTCAGCAATAAAGGGGAGACCCTGTCTCCCCAAATCCCCAGACTGAATGCCTCTGAGTCCTCACCCAAAGACAAAGAGAGGGGAAAATTCCTGATACCTCCCACCTTAAATTCCTTTCTCTGCCCAGCTATATCATTTCCTGTCTTTACTTTCCAACCTTCCTAGTCCTGGGATTAAAGGTGTGTGCCTCCACTGCCTGGCTCTGTTTCCCTTTTAGACTAGATTAATCTCAGTAGTCTAGGGCTGCCTTGAATTCACAGAGATCTCGGTGGATCTCTACCTCTGCTGCCCAGTGCTAGGATTGAAGGCATATGCCACTACTGTCTGACCTCTATGGCTAATTTCGTCGCTGGCTCTGCCCTCAGATCTTCAGACAATTTTTATTTATTAGATCACAAACAATACATCACCACAGCTGCTCAAACTCTGGGAACAAAAGTCACATAGAGGAGACAGAACAGGTGCCCAATAGGAAGAAAGGTGGGCATGGAGGTCTAGAGAAGATGCCATGGCAACCTGAGTTGACCTGGTTGTAGAGCCTCTGGTTGCCTCACCCTTGACCTTTGCTGCCTCTTACCCACTGACACAGCTCTTGCCATCAGTGCATGATCTAAATCACAGTAGGGGAAAGTCTGCATAGGCAGGCAGCACCTGTTCAGGATGTCAGCACCTGTTCAGGGTGACAGCAACATCAAGTATCATCCTGCACACACCTGGAGCCTCCTGCCTGGTCCCAATTGTCCAGTTCCTACCTCTCTCCACAGTTTGGTGGCTTTGCTGTTCTCTCCATTTCCCTCCAGTCTTGCCCATGGCTGGGCCCAATTGCCACTGAGGTCCTTGTTCAAAGATCTCAACAACCCTTTCGAACATTCCTAAGAAACTCATCATCCACTCTTCATATTGTATCCCCAGATTGTATTATATTTAGAGGTCACCAGTGCCTGACATTGTGGGGCTAGCTTATTGAGAAGCCTCCCACCACTAAGTTCTTTGAGAGGGTACCTCCTCTCGATATGGTGATATCCCTGGGTGCAGCCTAGAATGCAGGGGACATGCACTAGCAGAGCATGTTGAGGCCCTAAAATCTCACTGGGTCATCAGCCCCTCCCCCCATTCTCCTGGCTTCATCCAGGAGGTTCTGGATGAAGATAGAAAAAGTTTATACTCCAGGGCTCACATCACCCAGCCAGGCTGAACACTGGGGCTCCGGGAACTGATACAGGCTTCATTGTTTCTCTTTCTATCGTGTGACATTCCTGCCCTGGTTACAACCTTTGTTCAGAATCAGTGTCACTTGGGACTGAAGCACAGGCTAGGAGCTGAGCACAAAAGGTTTCCTGTTAGGGTGTGGGGCCTGGATGTCTTCCCTGTCTGGGTGCTTTTTGCCAGGCTTCAAAGGGCATCTATTTTTAGCTGTTTCCTGATGATTGAGGCTGGGTTATTGTCTACTTCCATCACGTGGCTTGAGTTTCAGGTCCCATTGACAGCCTGTGTGAGCAGCAAGCACATTACCCCACAGGCTCATCTGTCACACAGGCATCCAGGAAGGATGAGAAAGCAAGAGATGCTGAATCTTAGACTTTCCGATGTCAGTTCCTACCCTTGTCTGAGATTCAGGACCCATCATCTGGGAACAAAGGCACTGTCACTGGGGCTGTGGAGACAGAAAACACAGAGCACAAAGCCTCATCTCCAACCTTACCTGAGGCTAGCCCAGTGCTGGATGACTCCTAGAAAACACAGTGCACAAAGCCTCATCCTCAACCTTGCCTGAGGCTAGCCCAGTGCTGGCTGACTCCCAGAAAACACAGTGCACAAAGCCTCATCCCCAACTTTGCCTGAGGCTAGCCCAGTGCTGGCTGACTCCCAGAAAACACAGTGCACAAAGCCTCATCCTCAACCTTGCCTGAGGCTAGCCCAGTGCTGGCTGTCTCCCAGATAAGCAGTATGAATTCTGTGTGAAGCAGCAACTTGTCCAGCAGAACACGTCAGACTTGCTTTAGATTTTGGTTCTGATACCTTACAGGCATGAGATGAGAATGAGAAGAGGCAGGGACTGCAGAAGGAAAGCAGATGGTGGGAGTTAAACACTGAGTAAGAGCCAGAAGCAGGGAGACTGTGTAGACCACCAGCACCCTCAATAGTGCCTCAGTCTGTTCCCACCAGGATGCAGAGGCAGCAGAAGAACCCATCCCCAAGATCAAGTAACATAGTGAGAGCCAGAAGCAAGGAAAGACTGTGTAGACCACCCAGCACCCTCAAGAATGCCTCAGTCTGTTCCCACCAGGATGCAGAGGCAGCAGAAGAACCCATCCCCAAGATCAAGTAACATACAGTAAGAGAGACTGCAAGTTCATATAAGTAGCAATACTGGAATATTCCTTTCGTGTCTAGGCACAACTCAAAGGGACAAGGAACCAACACAGGAAAGATTCCTAACCACTACTACTCCCTTTTCTAACTTGTAGAAACCTAAATTCTACCTTCGTTTTTATCTTTTTGTTTTTTAAGTAAAAATTACTTCCTTCAGGTAACTTTGGTCTTAATAACAGGCTTTCACAGGGAAGGGGCAGCCGTGTTTCTCCTCCTCCGCCACCAAAGGAGGGACAAATGGAAGGGCATCCTCAGAACGGGAACAAAAAGCATCTTGGGAAACTCACCTTAATAGCTGTGATAACAAGACGTGCCCTCGGCTTCCCAGCTGTCTGCTGTCCTTCCTGTCTGCCTGCCTCTGGTTTCACGGCCAACTGCATCTTCCGCTCCTGTGCGCCTTTCCCACCCTTGCAGAAGGTCAAGGTTGTGGAAAGTAGAGGTTATATGCTGTTTCTTGCCCTGGTCTGCTCCACCCACAAGACCTTACACTCTGTCGGTCACCCACACTGTGTTCTCTGCTCATACTCTGGGACACGGGAAGCAGCCCATCTCATTTGTGTGTACTATACATTCATGCCCTTCCTATAGCAATGCACACACTACTAATCTAGGACTCTTATCTGTTCCAAACTGCACAAACACACCACTCCAAACAACAGATAACATCCCCCTAATGGCAACCATCAAAAACTCCCTTTTACTGTTAATTTTACTTCAAATACATCTTTTAAACATATCTGGGTATAGAAGGCAGTGGGCATTCCATCCTGGATATCTTTGAATGAGTAGGTGATGTCTTAGATACCTTCTATGGTTGTGACTAACACTATGACCAAGGAAACATATATTTTTAAAAAGCATTTAATTTGGGATTTGTAATTTCAGAGGGTTAGGCATGCTGGCAAAATAGCTGAGAACTTACATCTTGAACAACACACAGGAGACAAACAGACAAACACACACACACATAAACACACACACACACAGAGAGAGAGAGAGAGAGAGAGAGAGAAACACTGGGAATGACAAGGGCTTTAAAATCTCCAAAGCCTGTCCCCAGTGACATGCTTCCTCCAACAAGGCCACACCTCCTAATCCTTCCTAATACAGTTCCACCAGCTAGGGACCAATTATTCAAACATAGGAGCCTACAGAGCCCATTCTCATTCAGGCCAACACAGGCAGAAAGCAAAATGTCTACTGTGAAAGAGCTTTTAGAGAAACAACCCAGCCTGCCATTTTATGTCTATGTAGATCTCTATTGCACCAATATGTGACTGAAATAAGATGTAAAGTAGGAAGGGATACATGTGGGGATCAAAAGCTTGTGTATCCAAATCTGTCAATCAAAACAGGCAATCACCTCTACTATGCTCCCTAGTATATAAACTCCTCCTAAATTCTATAAAGTGAAGCCCCAGACAGTAATCAGGACCCTAGATTGCCTTCACTCATGTGGCCTGATGTCACTCTTGGCAGCATATTCTTTTCATAGCTGTATTACTGTTCTGCTTTGGATAAAATTTCCAAGCAAATCTGTTTGCATTTGCTTCAGTTCCCTGAATAAGACGCAAATAACCTGGAAACGCACAGCCTAGATTCTTAGTGGTTTTAAAGAAACAGCCCCTTGAAACTGGAAGAATTAAGCTAGTATTTGCAGAAGCAACAGCTTTAGATGATTAGGGAGTCACAAGCTATTCCTTCATGACTTATTCTTTAAGTCGGGTAGGTATAGTTTTCAAAACAGGTATAGCTAGCTTCTGCTGATGTTTTATTCACATAGACTGCCATTCAGACAAGACCTGGCTGAGAGCAGAAGGCTGGCCCAAATGGCAATCTAGGGCGTTTGCTACAGTGCATTGTGCAAAAGCTGAGCCCTGGTTCATGTGCAAGGGATTATCACCAGTGAGAAGGCAGGACAGCAGGACAAAAAGAGGACATGGTATATATGTTAGGAGCTGGAGTGGAGGAAGAGGAGTGTCCAGCAGAGCTGGTGATATGCTGGGATGGGCCACTGCCATGGCCAGGAGCTAAAGTAGGAGGAGTATGTGTTACAGGCGGCCATGATGAGCTTCTGGGAGCAAGCAGCTTCTCCTTCCTTTGCACTTAGCCAACTGATTTAACCTCAGAGGTAAGAAAACATGGTGATTTGGGTCTATAACTGAGCTCTGCTGCCCATGCACACACTATAGAGGGGGTGTGTGTGGTAAATGAGGGTATCAGGGATGAACACAGTCAGACAAAGCTTTAATGTATGTATGGATAATGGGAAAACCTGCCTCTTCAACTGTCAATCTTCCAGAAAAACCCAGCTGTCCAGGCTAAGAAAACACCATATACATCCCTGTCATCTTAGTGGGGAGGTAGCATCTGTATAGAGAAGAGAAACAATCACTGACTGAGATGTCAATGGGAAATAAACATCAACAGAGATGATGAGGAAGAGAATCAAAGAGGCAGGATGATGAGTGATGATGGATGGATGATAGATGGGTGGGTGGATGACGGATGGATGGATGGATGAATATACAGATTAAAAATGTGAAATAAAGGAAGTGAGACATATACAATGACAAAAATCATAAAACCAACACTATTTAATAGTTTTCTATTTAACTTTGCTCACAAAAGGCCCAATTTAGGATGAGATCTCTGCTGTAATACACTCCTGCAGAGAAAGCAAGTGGTCTACCACTTCTTTAAGTGTTCACTGTGAACACAGGAGGGCAGGATTCTCTTCCATACAACTGTTTCCTTTCCTTTGTATATATGTAGTAATTTTATCTGTCATTACTGGAGACCATTCTCCCTCCCACAGTGTGACCTTGACTCACCGACAGACCTACATCCCTAGAGAGAGCTAACAGAATCAGGCAGTCCAGACAGTGTGTTCTATGACTGAGACCCTTCTTCCTACCTTCCTACCTAGACTAGGACCGATGCAAGTTTGCCTCTTTATATGTAAACAGCTCAGATTGAATCAGGCCAGTACCACTAACCTGATTTGAGTGATAAAACAATACTGAACATTGGGTACCAACATAGCTTCATGTCCTCTTTTGGCCTTAACAGAGAAAAGCACTGGGTTTAAAAACTTATTCTAATGAAATAGTGGCCTGAACACTGTATAAAGACTACATACGTGAGCAGGCCTGATTTGCAGGGTTCTCATCAGTAGCCCACACATGTACCAAACAGGCAGATCCTACATTCTTCTTTCTTATTTTGATGTTATAGCTCACCTCGGTATATCAACAAAAAAATAACAAAACACACTCCTTTGCGAATACAATTATGGCAGGCACACCAACTCCAAGCTAATGCACAGCTTGTTTTCAAAGTGATTTTTCCTTCTTTTTTCTGCCCTGAGCAGGCAAGCAAATAAATATTGAGTGTGTCAGGAAGTTGCTCAATTATTCATGTGCTAAACTTTTTAAGTGTAGATGGGAAAGACACTTTCCTTGAATTTACCTGTTTGCCCAAAGCAATGTGTCACTCATCAGTAGGGATAATGCACCTCCACATTCACTTCATTAACTGCCAGCAGTTTGTTTTCTGGGGAAGAATCTTGGAAGGCAACTCATCACTTCATTTCCCTGTTAGCACCTGTTCCTTAAGCCCACATTCAAATGATTTCACCCCATTAACTATTGGGGGAGCAGAGACCCACATCTTAAGAACCCAGGCATGTGAATCTGTCAATCATTCACTCAACAAGGCATGAAGCATGGAGTTCACAGGAGAAAGGCAGTCAGTCCAAGCTGAGAGCTATCGATATCTTGTCAAGAACAATCATGTATCACCCACATGACCTTGACTATCACTTAACCACTCTAAGGTTTAATTTAATCTTGCAACTAAGACCTTAGAAAAGTGGTATTTGTTCTGCCTATTCAAAATTTCTATGTATTTAAGCTGCAATTTCATGCAAGTGTGCCTTACGTAAATACCCATGCACCTCATGTTTCTATTTTCATGTGTCTCTCCTGGAGAAAATAAGAAAAAGGATTCTTGGCAGAGTACACACTCACGATCCCGGCCTTTTCTTCAGAAGCAGAGCTGTGGATCATTCCCTTGTCTAAGCATTTCACACACACTTTCTGGGATGCTCTACCTGGCCAGCATGGTGAAGGATGTTGAGGGTGAAAGCATCTAAGCTCACAGAACTTCAGAGAAACTAGATAGCTCTTAAGGGAATAGGTGGTCAAAATTCCTAAGCTGCTCTGACATTCCAACCCCCCAAAAAAGCATATGGGCTCATCAAGGTAGGCATATGGAACAGAAGTAGAAATGTTATGTGACAGAATTTTCCTGGGGAGACTCAATACACACACACACACACACACACACACACACACACACACACACACACACACAGAGCTACTCACCACAGGAAAAAAAAAGCCCTCAACAGATCAAAGTAACAATTACACCTATGCTCAGACTGGTGAACAGTCTTAATTAGTGTTCTATTGCTGTGAAAAGACACCATGACCACAGCTACTCTTATAAAGAAACACATTTAATTTACAGTGTCAAAGGTTTAGCCAGTTATCATCATGGCAGGAAGCGTGATGATGTGCAGGAAGGTGCCAGGACAAGTACAAGGTGCTAGAGAGTTCTACATCCAGATTGGCAGGTACCAGAAAGATCAAGACTCTGGGCCTACCTTGAACATTTGAAACCCCCAAACCCACCCTTAGTGACACACTTCCTCCAGTAAGACCACACCTCCTAATCCATATCAAATAGCCACTCCCTAATGACCAAGCATCCAAATATATGAGCCTATATGAGCCTACGGGGCCATTCCTATTCAAACTGCCACATGAACCATTCTTCACTGGCTTCCTAACATGACAATGGGTAAGGAGTTACTTACAAGGATCAGAGATTATTGTAAAGCAGCTATGTCACCAGGAAGCCCACCCCAACACAAGTGAGGACTCCAGAAAACTGCACCACTGGAGTGGTCCTTGTAGCTTGCCTGGAGTGCATCAATTTCTGCAGTTTGGCTGGTCAGAATCTCCACCCCAGCGACTATTAATCCCCTTTAGACTGGGGGTAGGGAGCATATCCAAGTTTCTTTTCTTCCCAGATAGGTGTCCCTTTGTTGACCACATGAAGCTGGGGAGCATTAACACCCCCCCATGCTTCCTGGGAACAATGTTCTACTTTGGAGAGTTTGTTGAGATTCCTAGAAACATGTCAGAAAACAGGATGGGATGATTGCCTAGGGAGTAGAATAGAAGAAAAGGAACAGACTGACATCAAAGAAAAATGTTCACCAAAGGTTTATGGTGCAAATGGATGACTTTGATTGAGGATGAAGAGGCAGCCATGAGTCCTTGCCAGAGAGTACATCTCTGAAGAATTTTGAGGCAAGAGTTACTGATGCTAAAGTTCTTTCTGACCCTTAGGATTATTAAAAGATAGCATTGCAAGAGCCGTAGGTCCTCAGAGAGAATCTCAGAGTTTCAGTGGCAAATAAATTGCTATACTTTCTGACAGGCAGCAGGTGAGTCTGTTCAATCCAAAGGAACTTCACCAATGTATTGCGGCTTCTGCTCATAATAGCTTGCTACTATTTTGACATTGACATTCTTTAAGAAAATATCTCACAGTATTCTGGTAAGACATAGCCCCTTGAGATGGTCTTTCTTCTAAAATTCTGAAATTTTAGTAGAGATGGAAGTTCATGGGGTGGAAGTGGGATTCATGTCATAAGAAGCCTACTTTCTTATATTAGAATTCTTGCAATGGCCCCCTGTAGTGTGATCATGATGTTATATTGTACATAATTGTTCTGTCTACTGATTTAATACAATTGCTGATTGGCCAAAGGCAGACAGGAAGTGTGGGCAGGGCTACCAGACTAAGAAAACTCTGGGAACATAGCAGAGCAGGGCAGAGATGCCAGAGAGAGCCAGATGAGTCGCCAGCAAAAGCAGAGGAAAGAAGCTGAAATGCTGCTCTAAGAAAAGATCCTAGTCGCATGGCTGAACAAAATAAGAATAATGGGTTAGTTTAAGGGTAAAGAGTTAGCAAGTTATATATATGCTCAGGCCGTAGGCCGATCAGCGTAAAATAATATAAGTATGTGATTATATGGGCCTAAGTGGGGCTTCGAATAGGTTTCAACCTCAAAGCTAGGCCTGAAAGGCTAGCTAAAAACCATAATACAGCAGCACCCTCTCTATGACATCACACCTGCCACACTTGCCCTGAGTGCTTACCTCAGACTGCACCTCCGTTGGTCATCTCCTCTCTCTAACAAGCTGCTTCCTTCTGAAATCTCACCACATGAGGCCAAAGGCTAGACCCAGAGCCTGACAACACAGCCTCCTAGTGGCCAATTTGGAGCTCTGTGGAGGTTAGAGAATTATCAGTTATTCCATGTCTACAGTTAAGCTCCTTATGTTTTTAAATTTTTGACCAACTTTTAACTGGAGACAGTTTTTATATGACCCTACCACCACCACCATAAAACTGGTATACAGATTAAGCATTTAAATGAAAACAAATTATAAATTTACTTATAGCCAGGCATGATGACTCATGTGCATACTCCCAGCACTTGGTAGGGCTGTTCTGGGTGTTTGGGCATCTTGGGCTACATAACAAAGTCCAGGACAGTCTGGATTAGAGTAACTAGTCCAGGAATAGCTCTTCTCAAAAAAAAAAAAAGTAAGAAAAAAAACTTTGTTTGCTATGCATATGATTTTGTCATTTAATAAAAAATCAAATCTGCACATGGTTGAAAAATATGCTTATTTATTTTTACGTGAAGAATTGAATCTTAGCTGAGAGCATTCAATATTACAGGGGACAGGATATCATTAACATTTTAGAATTGATACATATTCCAGTTTATAATTGTCAGTGTGAAGAATGCTTCTTCACATAAATATGTAGCACATAATGGCATAAGAATGCTTAGAGCCATTTCAGAAATTGCTGGAAATGCTTTTCTAATCCCAACCAAAATTCACTGAAAGATTTTTTTTTAATGAAACTCAAATCAGCAACTCAAACAACAATTTTTAAGAAGGTGAACATTATAATACCATAGAATCTAAAACTGTAATAATTTGATATGTATATGCTGAGAAATAATGTCAAGAAGATATTCAGGTATTTATTTTCCATATTCAAACCATTGTGTTTCTGTAAGAACAGAAAACTTTTACATTCAGTCAAAGCATGACAGTTCAAAGCCTAGGGCAGGCCCAGTCTGAGCCGAGTTATCTCAGGCAGTGGCCCCTGGTGTTGGCATGATGTTGTGACATGGCAGAATACAAAGTGTTGGTGTTGTGTGCTGGGGACCAAGGCTGTGAGAAGTCACATTAAACAGCATAAGTGTGGACTGCCATAGACTCCTCAGGTTCATTACACACTTTATTTTGAATTAACTTTTGGTCACTTTGTATTCAGCATTTTTCACTATTGAAAAAAATTTTCCAACCTCAGTTCAGTTTTCTGACCGTGTTCATGAGCCACAGCTGTAGAAGCCATGCCTGACTTCAACCCACAGTAAAAGCTGTCATTCCATCCATTCTCTGCAAATAAAGGTGAACGGAGAGAAACCATGGGCCTCGCTGAAACTCCTGCAGTGGTACTGAGCCTCTACACCCAGCAATGCTGCATGCCCACACCCCGACACAAAGGTCTGTGCATCTGTCCTCTGCTTCTCCGTCTCCAGGAGAGTGTAGAAGGAGATGCAGCCGCTCACTACTGAAATCATGATTTACTTGGTTTGCACCAGGAAATCTCCACGCAGATAACTTTAAAAAGCATTGTATAAACAGGAGAAAAACTTGTTACAAAGTAAATTTCTAACTCTCCTGGCAATCCTTGAAGGTTATTAAATACAATTTAACTTCTGGGTGTTTCCAATACTTCCCTCATTTCCTTTGCCCTCCAGAGTGCATCTCTTTCCCTCTATCCTGACAGCTTTCGTTCCACTCCCATGTCCTAGAGCTAAAGCAATACTTCTCCTCCCACCCACATCACCCCAGGCCATGCTGGCCTCCCTTATTCTTTATCTCAAACAAAGACGTGCCACGCGCTCTTTCTTCCCCTGGATCTAACTCTGATCATCTCTCTAATCTTCCACTTGCTCCTGTGATTTCCCAAAGCACCTGCCTATGGCTGCAAGACCTTCTGCATGTGAGAAGAAAAAGTGTTCATCTGAAAGTATGAGGCTGGGCCAGTCTGGGAGCAAGGCCACAGATGCTTACACTTGTGACCCACATGGTGGAAGGAGAGAATTGAACAAGCCATTCTCTGACCACCACGTGTGCCATCACACACACACACACACACACACACACACACACACACACACACACCACAAATGATGATAATTTCTAAAATTAAGAATTTATTCTCTATCCACCATCACAAAAGGACTAACATGACTGACAGACAGGGGCAACCACATAAAGAAATAAAGAAAGGCATGCTGGATATGAGGCTGAAAGAAAGCTTGTAACACTATAGGGACACACCAAGGCTTCCACCTCTGACCCCAGGAAGACAATAGGGTGTGGGTTATCAGAGTGTGTTAAAACTCACTGACAAAGACAGAGATATCTTAACCTACACAGTTATGCTCATCTAACCTGAATGAGAATTCTAAGCAAGTGAGTTACAATAAAATAAATGTGTGTTTGAGGTTGCTCCTCCAATATTAAAGAGCCAAGGCTCAAAACATATATCAAGCAGGGCTCTCTGATAAGGACAATACAGTGGTTAAGCTAGACAATTCGGTCCCACTCAATCCAAAGTTTAGAGTCATTGATGTCCGCCAATTTGAATGTTGAAAATGCAGAATAGTCACCTGAGAATTGAAGAAGCACATAAGTGAACAGGCATTTAATGAACCACTATACAGTAATTATTAGGAAGCAATGTGTGCCAGGGCATCATGCTTTCAGAATGGCTTGATCGCTTATACTGAGTTTTAGCTTTCCTATATGGAAACTTATACATTATAAGCATCTACATAACTACCTAAAAAATTACAATCTAGAGCCTTGCAGTGGCCCAAAAAGAGTTCCTTTCCTCAATTAACTCCACCTGTTTGTATCACCAAAATTTATACTGTTCTAAGAACTTCATTTTAATAAATTTTGTATGATGAATATTTCTGGTGTCTGTTTTCTTCAAAAATTTTTTAACATTTTTTTAATTGATTAATGAATTTATTTTTTAAGGTTTAAACATGATTGGCAAATTCTTAACCAAAATAAACAAAAAAAGGAAGACCTACCTCAATAAAACTAGAAATTGAAAGGCAAACATTATAACAGGTATGAATGAAATTCGAGAAAATCATAAGGACATACATTATAAATTTGTTTCAATAAATTGAAGAATCTGAAAAAACTGGTGAGTTTTTAGATAGCAAACTTAAACCTAAATTCAGTGAATGATCTTAACAAATGTATACTTTGTAATCTGCTTGAAATATTAATAAAATACTCCATACTAAAAATAAAAAAAGCAATAACAGAAACAAACACAAGAAAATATGGAATTATTACAGAATTCTACTATAACTTAAAAAACTAAGACAAATACATATCATATAATACCATAAAACTTAAAAAATAAAGAAAGCCTTTAAAAGATACAAAATAAGTGAAACCCTGAAATTAATCATAGTATTTCTTTTTTCTTCTTTTATTTTTGATATGTATATTTATTATTTGGTGTTTTTACATCAACCACCCCATCAAACTCAGATATCAGACATCTCAGAATCATGCCCACTCTTATGATCTCTCCATTCACAAAATCATTTATTCATGCTGCTTATTTACGTACTGGAGCATAATTAAACTCCCTATGACCAGATCCTTAAAGAAAACAAGTCTTTCCTCATCCACACCTCTGCCAGAGGCCATTAATGTAGAAGTGAGGCACTGTGTCATTTAGCTATGTCCTAGCCTTGAGTTCTTGTGTACAGTGATATCTCTCTCTTTTTATTACTTTTTAAAGTCCACTAATGAGTGAATATATCCCCTGCTTCTCTTTCTGGGATTGTGATACCCCCCTAAGAAGGATATTCTCCATAGACATCCATTTGCCTGCAAATTTTAGAATATTATTTTTTCTTTTATTTTCCTTCTTTATTTTGTATTTATCAAAAAAAAAAACAGTAAAAAGAATTTAAAATGCGGAAGAGTTAACAATAACTATACAGAGGATAAGAATCATTAGCATGGCTTATCAAGGGTGGAAATGCAAATAAGATTGCTACACATATATTTTCTTTGTGTTCAGCTTTCCCTCTGAATTTTTTTTTCCCATCCCTGTATATCCACATTCAAGGTCCCTTCCCCCTCCCAATACATCTGGTCATTTTTTCTGCTCTGCAACTCCCCATCCCCTCCCTGGGCAGGGAGCAGACAGTACTATGGTCCCACTGACCCAACAATGCTTGGATCAGTCTTCACTCCTGACCAAATCCAGTTTTGTCCCCCCTCCCTCAAGAAAGAGTCTGGTATTCCTATAGTTGGAGTGGGGTTTGAAGGGTCACTCCAGGGTGTTTCTGATCCCAAGCTGTTCAGTGGTTGTGGTTTGCCGCTTGGGCATGTTTGGCTTTTTTTCTTGTTTGTTTGTTTAGAGACCACTAGTGAGTGAGTACATCCCCTGCTTATCTCTCTGAGTTTGTGATACTTCGCTCAGGAGGATATTCTCCAAATCCATCCATTTGCCTGTGAATTTTAGGATATCAT
>PVIH01022032.1:0-28194 GCA_004025045.1 Sigmodon hispidus | reverse complement strand
AACAGTTTTGGATTGTGCTCAGTGTGTGGTGTATCACCACCCACCTTCCTGAGGTGTTAATCCCAGAGGGATCTCGCCATTAAAAGTATAGCAAATGGATGTTACATTTCTGAATTTGGCTCTTTGAAGTATGTACATGTTTCTGTAGATACGTGCTCTGGTATCTTGCATGCCACTGCCATGTCAGGAGAGAAAGGACAGAATGTCATTGCGCACTGCCTAGAGGCCTGGGCAGCTTGGGGAAAGCCCCTGCAGGTAAAAACTGACAATGGCCCTGCTTATACTGGAACACAGTTTACTGCATTCTGCAGACAAATGGATGTACAAGTAACTCATGAATTGCCTTACAATCCACAAGGACAAGGCATAGTGGAACGTGCTCATTGCACGCTGAAGGAATGCTTACAAAAACAAAAAGGGGGAATAGGCCACGGCTGCACCCCCAAAGAAAGACTATTTATAGCTCTGTTTACCCTTAATGTTTTAAATTTGGATGTTGATGGCCGCTCTGTGGCAGATAGACATCTGATTCTCAGCCCTAGCCACAGAGGCGTGGTGAAATGGAAGGATATTTTCACGGGCCACTGGCATGGTCCTGATCCAGTGCTTACATGGGTGAGAAGTTCTGTTTGTGTCTTTCCTTAGGACCAGCAAAATCCAGTGTGAGTACCAGAACGGCTAACCAGGAAGGTCCGAAATGACAAGTATGATGCTGACTTTGAGGGCGAGGATTGGCCCTGGAATGGGTACCTGTCCCAATACAAAGCCCTAATGCCATGAGCTTGTTTAGAGCTAGGAGAGATTTTGGTATTACTGTAGCTGTTGTTACAGCCATTTCCCTAGCCGCAATTGGGACCACCACGGCTGCCATTGCTATGAGTCACACCATTCAGATGGCTCAAACACTTAATAATTTGTCTGCCAATGTAGCCCATGCCTTAGACATTCAAAGAGGCATTTCTGCCCAGCTTAAAGGCGGGCTGATGTTGGTTAACCAAAGGATTGACCTGGTGCAAGAGAAGATTGATGTTCTCTTGCAGATGGCTCAGTTGGGATGCGAATGGAAGTATCAGGCCCTATGTGTGACTTCTATTCAATATGAAAATTTTTCCTATGCTGCAAATTTGTCTGAAGTTGTGTCAAGTTATTTTATAGGAAATTGGTCAGGTGAATTCGAAGCAACCAAGGAGAAGTTGAGAGTTGCAATCGTTGCTGTGAATTCAACTCGAGTGGACCCTGAAGTTGTTGAAGGACTGACGAGATGGATGTCCACCGCCCTCAATCATCTGAAGGAATGGGCGGGAATGGGTGCTCTGACTGGCTTGATGGTGTTGATAATTCTGATTTGCCTGTGGTGTATCTGCAAAATGAGGTTCACACAACATAGGATCATGGCCATGATTGTTCAAGCCTTCACCGCCATTGAGGCAGGACAGCCCCCACATGTTTGGCTTGCTGCCTTGAAAGAGTAATGTTTGGCACGGGTTGCGAGGCTAAGCACTGCACATGGTTTTGCCTAGGAAAGGCTTCATGAAGAGCATGCCTAATTGCATACAGGTTGGCACCCACTATCCTGTCCTCATAAAAATGGGTGCCGGACAGGTCTGTCCCTGTCTGAGTGGATGACACCTGGATTAGGGATAGCACAAGTCCTCTTGCACAATGGGGATTAGGCCTCTGCTCTTGCACACTGCTTTTGCTTGATTTTTTAATTTTTTAATTTTTTAATTATTAAATAAGGGGGAGATGTAGAGAGCTGCCTGCTGCTGTGCCCTAGAAATGGTGCTGATTTCTGGCCTCCACCCCCCGTGGGTGAATGCTCTCTTTTGATAAACAACTCCTTATTTGGCTTGAGCCTGGGGCGTGGTTTGCTGTTGTGTATGTTGATCTATGAGCTGTGCCCACATGTCTTATTGGGATTGGATGCCCGGAGAGTTTCTAGTCAGTGGGCGGGGTTTCCCCAGGGGGGAGAAGGAGAAGCAGAGAGAAGAACAAAGAGAGAACAATTGTAAAGGTCCCGAATAAACTGCTCAAAGAAGATCCTGGGTGTTGCGCTTGGTGCGCGCCACAATTGTGTGCTGACCTCCACCAAATAGGACAAAAAGATCATCCACAAACCTAGGATAAGCAATGGACACAGGAACTCAGAACCTAGGAACTCATTTTACTCAAATACAAAAGTCTCAACTTAGGAGGACTTCTATTTTCTATTCTAGATTTACTCTGGAAGTGTAGTTGCCTTGGTAAGTCTTCACAGTCTACTACTGAATCAATTCCACCCAGGGTTCCTGAAGGGAAAAGTGTTGTTCTACAAGTTCATAATGTCCCAGAGAATATTGTAAGCTTTGCCTGGTTTATAGGAATGGTTGGTTTCCAGAACCTGTTTGCCATCCGATATTTACTAGACAAGAAACCACTTGAATGGGGACATCCATAAAGTGGCAGGAAATAGATCCCTGCTGCTTAATGATATCTATTAGAAAGATCATGGATTGTTCACACTACAAATTTTGAGAGCAGATACAGTAAATGAAGAAGCAGAAGTGAAAGTTCAAGTGGACAGCAAGTTTTTTTCTATGATTTTTAAAAAGCTGATTGTGCTTTAAAAATAGGAATTTCAGGGCTGACCTAGTCTCCCTACTTTTGACATTGTGTTCCCAAGTGGAGGTATGTGTACTTTGTGTAACACTCAGTGGTAGAGACAAATGACTACAGATTGACTTCCATATTCAGACTCCAATGCATCAAGGAAGAACTTAATAAAGCTCCTCAGAGCCTCTGAAGGCAGGGGCATGGCCACAGCAATCTAAAACCAAGGCTGAAATAATGTGACACGGGAGAATTTTTCTAGTTCTTTGTACTTAGAGCCTCTCAGAGGTGATAGGGAACAATAATTTTTAACATCCATGGCAACTTGGTATATTTACTAGGTCCAAATTGAGAGTGTCATAAATAAATAACCAAAACTAGTACAGAGAACATGGAGGAGTACTTCATGTCAGCTTGCTTTTCATGAATGCTTAGCCAGCTCTCTTAAATCACCCAAGACTCCTAGCACATTGCTTGAATTGCTTTCATTGGTCTAAATACTTTTGCATCAATTTCCAATTAAAAAAACTATGATTTTCCCCAGAAGCCAATCTTCTGGTGGCATTTTCTACTGAGGCATTCTCCTTTAAAATGACCAATGCTTCTGTCCACTTTACATAAAACCAGCCATCCTAATACTCAGATCTTTTAATGACTTGAGCCTTTGAAGATCTGCTTTAGCTCCTGTAGATCCCCCAAACTAAAGGCTACTTGAGAGAGCACCAAGTAGTTCTTATAGGTGAAGTCGGGCGTTGAGTGTTGCCTCAAAGGAAACTGAAGAACAAAGCCTAGAAGGTGAATGTTCTAGGTCTGTTGAGTTCAGTGGAGGCATAACCTCAAACCTCAGAGGGTAATGGAGTGTGCAGGATCTGATTGAGGGCAGTGAGGGAGCATTCATGTAGACACTTAAAGAAACAGTTCCATGCAGAGTAATTGACACTTTTAAGGACACTGTTGGAAGGAGGAAGTCATGCCTCTGCTTTTCCTTAAGGACAACACACACACACACACACACACACACACACACACACACACACACACACACATCTTCAATGTGACAAATCCATCTGCTTAATGTGAAGGTCACTGCTCACAATGATCCCCATGTGATGTCTTTTTTCTTTTTCTTCCCAGCTTCTCGTTCTGAGTTTTGTAGCCTTCTCACTTCTTCCCAGCTCATAGCTGTAGCAGTGCCTCCATATGCTGTTGAAAGGGAAGCTGTACTTCTTCAAGTTCATAATCTTCCAGAAGATTGTGCAGACTTTTTCTGGTATAAATCAAGGGATAGAACTCAGGATCAGAAAATTGTAGAATACAGCAGAGACATGGGTTCTATCTCCTGGGGCCCTGCACATAGAGAAAGATTGACAGTACACAATAATGCATCCCTGATGCTTCAGGATGTTACTGAGAAAGATTCAGGAATGAACACACTTGAAGTTTTAAACAGAAATCTCAACAAATGGTGCTGTCATAACTGGATAGTGGCATGTAGAAATATGTGGTGGGAGGGGGAAGGGACCTTGAATAAGGATATACAGGGATGGAAAAAAAATTCAGAGAGAAAGCTGAACGCAAAGTAAATATATGTGTAGCAATCTTATTTGCATTATCACCCTTGATAAGACATGCTTATGATTTTTAACTTCTTTATAGTTATTGTTAACTTTTCAGCATTTTAAATTCATTTTACTGGTTTTTGATAAATACCACATAAATAAAGAAAAAAAAGAAAAAATAAGAAAATAGAAATAGACCTCTTTTTATCACCCTGCAAAAACTAAAGTTCAAGGAGATCAAAGACCTCAACATAAACCCAGTTATACTGAACCTGATAGAAAAAAAATATCTTTTTTATGTAGTATTATTTACTAAGGTTTACCAATAGACCTTGATCACATGTAAAATTATACAGATTTCGGCTACTTTTGCAGATTAAAAATTTTAATTTTTAAATTTTATATATTGTAACTTAATTACATTTCTCCATTCCTTTTCACTTCCAATCAAACTTATTTATTTTAAATAAGTTAATCTTTAACTGTGCATATAGTTTGTTCAGTCCTACTTTAGAAGCTTTTTATGGTTTGGTTTTATGTAGTTTTCTTTCATTGTTACTTTTATTATTATTATTATTATTATTATTATTATTATTAACAAAGAAGTCATACTTTCTATCCTTGTATATCCTTATTCAAGGTCCCTTCCCCCTCCCACCACATCAGGTCATTCTCTCTTCTCCACAACTACCCATCCCCTCCCTGGGCAGGCAGCAGGCAGTCCCATGGTCCCACTGACCCAATATTGCTTAGTTCAGTCTCCACTCCTGGCAGATCCCCTTTTCTCCCCCCTCCCTCAAGAGTGAGTCAGGTGTTCCTCTAGGGAGAGTGGGATCCAAGGAGTCATTCTAGGGTGTTTCTGATCCCAAGCTGTTCAGTGGTTGTGGTTTGCAGCTTGGGCATGCTTTGTTTTTTTCTTGTTTGTTTGTTTGTTTGTTTAGAGTTCACTAATGAGTGAGTACATCCCCTGCTTATCTTTCTGAGTTTGTGATACCTTGCTCAGGAGGATATTCTCCAATTCCATCCATTTGCCTGCAAATTTTAGGATATCATTTTTTCTTACTGTTGAGTAGTACTTCATTGTGTAGATGTACCAAAGTTTGTTAATCCATTCTTCAGTTGAGGGGCATCTAGGTTGTTTCCAGGTTTTGTTATTATAAATAATGATGCTATGAACATAGTTGAGCTAATGCCTTTGGAGTATGACTGTGTGTCTTTAGGGTATACACCCAGAAGTGGTATTGCTGGATCCTTGGTGAGATTGATTCCCAGTTTTCTGAGAAACCACCATACTGCATCCCAGAGTGGCTGAACAAGCTTACACTCTCACCAACAATGGAGGAGTGTTTTCTCACCATGTGTTTAGTTTAGTGTATCTGTCAATATGGATGGGCCAGGTGCTGTCACTGAGAACAATCATGTCTCAGCCCAGACAGCTTTTACACATTCTTTCCTAGACTGGGCTGCAGGGGATGTAGTCTGATTAATGCAGTGAATACATGGCCTACAGCTGCAGATTTTTGACCTACCACAAATGTTAGTGGGTGGATGTAGACTTATGAGACGAGAGCTTGAGAGGAGAATAAGGAATTGCAGCATACAGGCAGAGAACAGAGTGACAAATGCTGAGCAGCAAGAAGCCCTTGGAAAATGGAAAACCCTAAGGCAAGGGGAAACCTGATTGTTTTACATTAAAAATTTATTATTATTGGCCATTATGTTCAGAAGACTGACTTTCAAATAATGATATTATTTTACTCTAAATGAAAATAAGAGCAGAGTGGGCAAAAGTCAAGTTAGTGGAAGAAGAGACCAAATTCTTTATGTCTTATAACTCTTTATATGTATAGTAGCATTTTCTTACCCATACATTGAATTATGCTTGAGTAATTACACATATATTATCTCTATTTATATTTCTTTCTGTGTGTGTCTGTCTCACCTTTCTATGTATATAAAATTCATAGGTAACTGTAAAGTAAACATCAAGCTTTGGGATTAGTCTATATTGTCATCTACCAACATGAATTTCTTTCAAATATCAGTGACCTTGTATAATCATTTATTCATTCATATACAAAAAATGTCAGCTTTTTCTAGGCACTGAAACATCTCAAAACAAGAAGAATGTTCTTTGTGGTCAAACCCCTTGATACAGTGGACTAGAATACAGACAGGTATAGAGAAGCTGAATTTAGGGGCTGACAAAATAACTCAAATAAACAAGGAAGTTAATGAGAAAAAGGGGCTTGGCAAATGATGCTGTGTTTAATAGCACTTCTTGCTCTTCCAGAGCACAACCCCTGAAAGTATTGTTCCCAACCCCTCTGTGAAGAGGAATCACCTTCTCAACCAATTTCAACTACAGGGGATTTCATATACAATCCCTGGGCACCCAGCAATAGACTGGGCATCTGCTTCTGTATCTCAGCAGAGGCCACAAGATGAACTGGTGCTCAGGCTATTATCTAGTGGTTCTAATTTGCTTATATGACTTTACAAAACACTCGGGGTCTCCAAGGAGAAGGACAAAATACATAGATCTTCCTGATGACTATATAATTAGGAATTAAGTTTATTGACTTCTCTCCTCCAGGCAAGTGGTAACAGATGTTGTTGATCTATACAGCTGTCCTGTTCAAGTTCCAGGGCCTTCTTCATATTTGAAACTTCCTTATTACCGTGGAAACCATTCATGCTATTATCAAGAAACTGAGACACAGAAAACACAAGTTACTCTTTCTCACACCAGCTATGAGTGACAGGCAATTTGTCTTTTTACAACCAAGTATGCTGCCTTCATCATAGAGAATTTTATAGGTCTCTGTGCATGTACAGGAACTGTTTTTTCCTGTTTATTCTAATTTTATTTTCTTTTTATAGAATAAAGTCTAATTTTTTATCCATGTATCACCTTGTTCAAACCCCTGACCCCTCCCTGAGCTCTTTTAATAAAGACATCTTCATTTTAGTCATTAAGAACTTGAGAAAATATCTGTTTCAGAAAGTGAATACAAATAGACAATTAGATTTGATACTAGAACTAAACTATCTACCTCTGGAGAAATTTTGAAAAATTCTAGGACTTTTTGCAATCCAGCTGTTTCACAGGAAATCATGTGTTTTCTGGAATGCTGCTGCCATTATTCTAGAAAGGCAATGGGCAAGGTTTTGCACTTTCCTTTCCAAACAATTCTTCATTTGAAATGTTGTCTTTTGAAGTTTATGGGTCCTTTCACAGGCAGTAGGACAAGTATTTATCCCTAGTGCATGAAGAGGCTTGCACTCTATAGTCTGATTGCAATGTAAAAACTTCACCCAATAGTAAGAAAACAAGTTTTTTTTTGCACATAACACATTTAAAATATTAAAATCCCATCAGTTATTATTTTTCAAAAGAATTTAATTCAAGTATTTTTGTGCCCAGAATTTTCTATATGATATCTTTTGTGTGTATTTGAAAAAATTATTAATAACATGATTTTTGTTAAAAATACCACAATAGTATCTAACTTCAATTTTTCTTCCTTGAACCTAGATCACTCACAACTTCAGTGGCTAGACAATCAAGAATTCATTTTTTACACCACTTTCTTTTAAAAGACTGCCATTTTCTATATTTTCTGTATGGTTTTTGCATGTATAGAATGTTGTATGCACATGCACGAGGGTGGGTGTACTTGCCAATATATTAATTTTGGTGTGGGGGCTACATGATGTCATATATATTTCTCAATTTTTCACCACATAATTTTTTGATACAAATTTTTACAGTGAACATGATGCAAATCATGACTGCTGGCTTTGTTAGTCATCAGGGTCCCAGGTTCCAAAAAGTTACCATATTAACTTAAAATCTACTCAGTAAAAAATAGTCTTCACTTATCTGTAAACAAATTATATTACATAAAATTCACCATTAGTTTTAGAAATGAACCCTCAAATTTCAGGGAATAGAACTGATTCTGCTTTAGTGAAATATATAAATTGTCATTACAAATTTGGAAGTACCTAAAATAAATATTGAAAAGTCATAAGGAAGCCATTAGTTAGTTTCTATACAGATAATTCTCTAATTATTATGCAGTGCAGACTTAAAATATGAATGATATGATTTCCAGTACTTACAATTTAAAATTCCAACCACTTCACAATAAAATGCTAGTAAAGTAAAAGTGAATAAATAAATAAATAAATAAATAAATAAATGAATATGTAACAATCACAATGGTAATAATAATAATTTCAGAAAAGGCATGGAATAGAAGGTGAAAGGCATGAGAAGAGGTAGAAGAAAAGACTGAGTAATAAATATGCTGTGAGTATAATAAACACAAAATTCTAAAAATACTTTTAAAAGCATTTTAAAGGAGTCGAAAGGTGAGAGATATGTAGAGTGAGAGGAAAAGAAACAGTTGCCTTAAGACTGATCATAGAGGGAGGCCACAATTCTCTTCTAAGATCATTCTCTACTTTTGCACAGCATCTTTGAGCAGTCACATCCAGATTTCTGCCAAAAGATTTGATGTTCTATAAGTCTATGGGGCAAAGTGAAGCTTTACATGTGTTTACTTCAGTGTAGTGTATGTGACAAAAATCATGGAGGTTGCAGGTTTTGTAAATTTAGAGTGTCAAGCACACAGCACAGAGCGTTCTTGTACTCTCTGTCCTGGAGTTAGCTTCAGGAAATCCATGCTGACTAAGGCTGTGAGAATCTGGACAAAAGCTGCAGCCTGTGTCCTAGCATGACAACGAAGACACTGTGACTTGTCAGTAGATGATAACTCTGAGTATACATGTCATCTTCTAAGATAGGACCTTGAGAGGTGACTAAGTTTTTGTGCTTGTAACCCAAACTCAAAACAGAGAGGGGGGCAAGAATTAGATTATTTTCTACTCAAAGTTTATTCTTATTGTTCATTATTTTCTCTCAACTGGTGTTCATAACTATGAAAGGTTGCACATCCAAAATGAAAGTCAAAAGGATGGCATAGCATGATGTTTT
Organism: Sigmodon hispidus; assembly: GCA_004025045.1. Taxonomy (NCBI): domain Eukaryota; kingdom Metazoa; phylum Chordata; class Mammalia; order Rodentia; family Cricetidae; genus Sigmodon; species Sigmodon hispidus. Next base: position 19,041 of record PVIH01022032.1, on the reverse strand, counting down.
ACTGGAGCAATACAAGTGCTGTTGAGGCCGCCATGCTGACTTCAATTCACAGATTTGACTTTTTGGAATTAGAGAGAATGATTTTTATATCTAACCTTAATGTATGTGCAGAAGCATTTTTTACCCATGCATTAATACATCTGATACATGCAGGAATAAACATATATTCTCTCTTCTACACACATCTAAAATGAAAAAATAATCATGAATTAAGTGTCAAACTATGACTTTAGCACATTTTATTATATTTGAAAATGAGATAATCTGAAATCAGTGCTTTGTATTATTTATTTATTTATTCATTCATTCATTTATTAACAGGCATCTGAGCCTTTTCTAAGCAGTGACACATCCCAAAATAACAAGGGCACTCTGTCCTTTCAAACTTTTGCTGATACTGACCAGAGGCAGATAGGCATGTAGAAGGTGAGTTCAGGACTTGAGAAGAACCATAAAGGAGGAAAGGATGTTAATATGAATGGAGGGCTGGAAAGATAACCCAGTGTTTAATAGTAGATGTTTCTGTTCCAGAAAACCTGAATATGCTTCTTAGCAACTATGTTAAGAGACTTCACAAAGTTACCAAACTCTAGCTTCAAGGGACTCCACACAGTCTCTAGGTATCCACAAATCAACTGGCATCTTTTCTTAGTTATTGCATGGTGAACTCAACTATGTTAGTTCTCATGATCTTAGCCAACTGTTCTGATGGTACTAAGAGACTTTACAGGAAATCAAGGAGCCCAAGGGAAAGGACAGGGGCCATATTTCCTCCTGATGAGTCTATGTACACAGATATTACAGTCGAACAAATTCTCCCCTGGAGGCATGCAGTAACAGATGGTGTTGATCTGGATATTTGTCCTATTCCAGTGTCAGGTCCTTGTTCATATTTGAGGCTATGTACCACCAAAGCAGCATTCACTAACAATGTGTACTGTTTCAGGAAACAAAACACCACAAACAAATGTCATTATCTTTCTCATAAGCCATAGGAAATAGCCATGCTATATGTGTATTCAGTGTCTTCATTCTGCAGGCCTTCTCAAGGTTATGTAGAGAAGGGACTGTAATCAGCAGTTTGAAGAGATCTCTAACCTATGAAGTAGAAGCAAGTGGAGAGTTAGATTAACTCTAGAACTAAACTACCAACCTCTGGAGAATGCCTGCCTTATTTATTGAATTCACAGCCTATATACTGGAGAGGAAATTTGTGTTTTCTGTAATGCTGCCATCACTTCTCTAGAGAGGCAAAGAACAGTCAGCTTTGAAACTTGCAAATGATCCCACATCTAATTCAAGGTTTTCTCTGCTCAGGAATTCACTGAATTGAAACAACCTTAGCATTTGTCTGCTACCTTACCTCACTGTAAACTTTAGACAAACAATTCTTTTGCATAATTAACCTTAGATCTTGGATATTGGTAAGAGTGCTCTCATATGGAGAAAATTATGGTCTAATTCTAATACAGATCTGCCAGATACATCTGTTCTTTGCTTTTGTATTCCAGCAAGTTCTTGCTCACTACCTTCTACCAGTCATACTTGATATTGAAAATATTCACCTGTGAATTATGAAGAGATATCTCAGTGATTAAAACTTCTGTTATTTTAGGGGACCTAAGTTCTGTTTTCTGCATATCCATGACATCTCAAAACCAATCTGTAATTTTATTTCTAGTGTATGCAATGCTATCTTCTTGCTTTTGTGACTGTACTTGTATTTCACCTATATACACTTAGTAAATATAGTGATAAACACAAAAGAATAGAATGAAAGAAAGAAGGAAGGAAAAAAGGAAGGAGAAAAGAAAACCACAACATTAATTTTAGGAAATATCTTTCCAAGGCTCTCAGCAGTACAAAATAGGGCATTCACAGACTAAGATAATTTTTCTATATCAAGATGACCTTTAACCCATATTTTTTCTTTCCTAGATTGTTCTGTGAGTTATATTTTGAATTTGAAGATCCATAACTCATACCACTTTGCATCAAACACCTAGGAAGATTTGGCCTTGTTATGATGTAGTCTGCTCGTTTAACAGAGTGTCAGGCCCACTTCTGGTCTCACATGTGCACACACAAGCCCTGAGGCTTGTGCACACACAAGCCCTGAGGATAATTTATGGGTGCCTCTCAGGGAAGCTATATAAAAAGCTTTATTCTGTTTTATCTGTAGGAGATCATCAAACATCATTGCCTGGATGCCACTTTTCCAGGCTCAGCCAAGGTTATCATTAGAGCAGGAGGTTCACAGCTTTCTTAGATGCCAAGCAGGCATGGCTACTGAGGTCCAAAACAGATGATGGGCATCTGACTTTAGATCCTAGGTCTTCAACATCAAGCTCCCCAGTTCAGGTCACACATGAAGCAAACTGTTTCTCCCACACATCACTGAGTACTAATGTCCTTAATCATGTGACTGTGAGTCACCTTCTGCCTGCTACTCTAAGGACAAGGATTAGAGGTGAATTTAGAAAGACCAACACTGGATAAATCAGGCCTTTATGAGGGTAAGAAGTCCTACAACAGACTATCATCTTTCTGTGAAGCACTGCTGTCCAAGTCCAACAACACAAGCAACAATTTCATCCCCATGTAGGCTGAGAAGTACTGTAACCTTAAAGCATGTACATGAGTGTCAGAACACAAATGATCTATAAAAGATACATTGTCGAAGCCACTCAGAAAGTGACAGGTTGACATTATCAGAAGGAAACTGGAAAATTTGTCAACTTATTCAGTGTGACAAATGACACAGGGTCTTATGAGTGTGTAAACTAGAAAGGAATAATTGCTACCTGTGATTACCAATTCAGCCTGGATATTACTTGCGTATATTTTTTGTTTCATAATGGCTATAACAATCTATATACAGAGAGATAGGTATGTGACACTCAGCAAATTTTGGTTATTGACACTGACCCACCACACAGATTACCTAGACTGCCCAAACAATCGTGTCCTAGCACAATCACATGAAGCTAGAACAATTATTAATCTAGAATGGGCTAGGAGTCTTCTGTTTTCTAGACAGCCTCAGAGTGATGGAGACACTGGACATTTAAGACTCAGGTTCAGTTATATAGGTTTTTTTCTGTGCTGTGCAAGTGATGGATCATAGGCTTGTTTATGCTACATGAGTACGTTTCTATAAATATGCTCCCCAGCTTTGATTTAGACACGCTCAACTAAGGTAACAAAACAGATACTACAGTCTTCTATACACAAAGATATCCAAGTTTCTTGGCAGGTATCATATGTGGCTCTTTTAGGTTTGCTCCCTATGTTTCAGATGATCTGATCATATACCTCGCAGATAATTATTTGTATCTAGAGTTAAACAGCAACATCTTCTAAAATGATGCCTCTTACTCAACTACATAGAGCTTTTGGCTTATCAGTGCAGAGCCCAACAGATTGTCCTAATAGTTCTTTATCTCAACATCATTTTCAATACTTGCAAATCTTATATCTCCTTTGACATAAACTCAGCCATTAGCATTCATAGGACCAAAGTGAAGAAAATTACATGTCTTAAGATGTGGATTCTTGAAATGATAGCATCAAGACTTAGGCGAAGACTTGGTTTTATACATAGACAGAGAAATTTATTCCCAGAATTTTTCACAGGAACAAACAAATCCCAATCCTCTCATGAGATTACAGGTATAATTTCTCCTCTTAACCTTGCTTCTCTGATTTTTATTTGCCCACTGTGTACTGATAATGAAATGTGGAGTATCCTCCATGGAAGGAGAAACATGTTATCATAGTCTTTATTTAAGATCAAGGAGATTTTTCTGTAACTCATGCATTTCTGTTGCTCCTTTGCCATCACAATTTCTGTGATGTAGAAGGAGTTCTCAGAACTCTGAACCATCCTCATGTTTCTTTACCCCAAACACTTACATTGCCTGATTTGTGATTGGCCAGAATGTGAATGTAAAGTCCCCTACATTAGTATTTTTTTCCTTTTTTTAACCAGAAAGAACTTTTCTTGTAGCCCTAGCTGTCCAGGAACTTGTTCTGTAGACTAGGCTGACCTAGAGATCTAGCTGCCTCTGCCTGCTGAGTTCTGGAATTAAAGGTTTTTACTATCACACCCAGTTTTGTCCTGTTCTTTTATTCTCAAGAAAAATGCCTCAGGACTTTCCTCTGAAATTTTCTGAGCACAAGGTTCCTTATGAGAATGCCCTTCATCCAGATTCACACTACTTCCACCTCTAGTGCAAGGCTTCCCAGGACAAATATGGAACCTAGTATAGAAATATCCCATGGTAGAAAGAATTAAAATTCCTGAAGAGAAGTGATCAGTATAACAGGCATTCTGCACTGAAACTATCGGGGAGAATCACATTTGCTTTCTTGACCAGGCTTCCTGCAGTCATGAGATTGCAGTTTCCCCAGTGTTCTCTAGTGGTTGATATCAGGGCACATGCTCAAAGTTTTAAAATTGTTTTCCTGAGCCATGACCTAGATGACTGCTTTTAATCTCTGTCCCCAAAACCTTGAGCTCTCTCCCTGAAGTATGTTCTGACCTACTGACTCTTTCCTTTTTCTGAGAACATCTTTCTTCATGGGTACCATGACAGTTTTCTTCCTGCAGATGTCTCCTATAGGGGTAGAAAAGAGTACCAGCAGGGAATAATCTAGAAAAGGGCAAAGGTGACTGAGGAAGAATAAAGAGGACAAGTGTATAGCCAGCACATAATGCCAGGATGTTGTCTTGACACCCTCAATAGGAAAATGTAGCCCACAGTGCTTTCAAGGAAACACAGGTCACCTCTTCTGCAACACAGCACATGAAACTCCTTACACAATTGCTCCAGTGCTTCTCTAGTAGATCATTAATTTGACTGGAGAAATTAGTGATAAAGAATTGATATTCATTTTTAGTCCTCAATCAGTTGGTCTTCTTCCAACCCTTAGAGATATTTCTGTTAAATTCCTGCAAGGATTAATAAATATCCCCTTCACAGAGCATTGAGAACACATGATAGACTGGGTGTTTGGTTGCTCACCTGGATTTGTGTGTCACAAGGAAACAGGCATGTTGGAGGCTCCCTCTTTGGTGCAAACAGACTCAAGGCAAGAGCACAGCAGGTGACAGCACTGTGATGAGCCATTGTTCGCTCAGGGCATGGGGATGCTTATCAGCATTGTTGCTCAATGTATTTCTTTCAGGAGAAATATAAAGGGAAGTTGAGAGGGATGCAGCGAAACAGTGAGCGTAGATGTGATTTAGCAGTGCCTTGGACACAGACTCCGCAAATAACAGCCCATAGTGAGGTGCTCCTGTCTGAGAAAAATCTCAGCCCAGAAAGAGTAGGAACAGCAGAGCCTGAATTCTGTGTTGGAACTGAGAATCTTTTTTTTTTTTTCCAGAGTGAGGACAGCAAGTGAGAAGATTAATGGAGGAGTCCTTTGTGCTTATCTGCAAGGGGTGTATCCCCTGGAATATGCTTCTGATCATAGGTAAGTGTATCTACTCTGATTTGTAGGAAAGAGCAGTCTGAAGTCTCCTAAAGTTGACAGGGTATTGAGCAGAGACTCAAGTTTTCTCGTTCTACATATAGTGCAGAAGGTAGAGTGTTCAGTAGCCTGAAGATCTCAGAGGACATGGGGTAATAAGGAAAAGAGAAAAGCCTCCAGCACTCCATATCCACAGTAAATTAAATTTGATACAATATTCTAAAGACATCTGTTCCCAACCATGACTCAAGGGAGGTCTAGCAAGATGTCTCAGTATGTGAAGATACGACAACCTTAAATTAACCCTTAGCTCCCACACAGTAGATGGTAAGAAGAGACTCTTTCAAGCTCTACTCTGTTCTCCACATGTGTGCTGTGTTATGCACCCATGCATACACACCCTGAATCATGTGCCTCCATGCAGATTTGAGGCATACTTCTTCATGGGTACACAAGGGAACACCTGTGTTCCAAATGCACACATATATTTTCATATGTAAATCTAAAATAATTTATTTACCAGTTAAGTATAACTTTCACATTAAGTTCCAAACTTAGACTCTGTGAAGAGAAATCCACACAAACAGATTCATCTTCCTTTCTTTTTTGCACTTTCTTTCTATCTCCATCCTCTCTCCCCCTTCCATTCTGTTATACTTTTCTTCTTTCTTAGGACACTTGTGCCTTGTGCGTGAGTCTTTTTCAGGACCTAAGCCTTCCAAAAACTTCTGACACATCTGACCATTAATTTTTTTTATGTGTCCAGTGGTTGTGGCTCAACCTTTAATCCTAAAACTTGGGAGGCAGAGGCAGGTGACCTCCGTGACTTCAACACCTTTTTTGTTACAAAGCAATTTTCAGAAAATTAGAAGTCATACATAAAAACCTTGTCTAAAAAAAATACTAAAATCAAAAACAAAACAAACAAGCCCAATCACTTGTTTTAAAGAATTTGATGTCCTTATGTTCAAAAGATGAAGCTATGGGTTCATGAGAATTACAATGATATCAGAGAAGAGGAGATCAGATTTGCAATGCTTCTCATCCAAATATTCTGTGTGAGCAGGAATATAGGATCTTGAGGGAACCAGGCAGACACCTGGGCAAAGTATTTCTAAGAGAGCTAGTCACTTTGATACTCTGAATCAATGGAAGTCATGTTGCTTACATTTGTAAATGAGGAAGGGCACATGCCTACTCACACACCAAAGCTGAGTGATGATCACATCTGATGTTTTTTCCGCAATTTCCTTCTAGCCTCATTTTTAACCTTCTGGCACCTGCCCACCACTGCTGTTCTTACCACTGATACAGTGCCACTTATAGCATCTGAAGGAGATAACGTTCTTTTCCTTGTCCAAGATCTTCCAGAGAATATTGTAACACTAGCCTGGTTCAAAGGGCAAAATAATGCGACAGAACAAATTGCATCATATGGTCTTCACAAAAATTCAACTACGACTGGGTCTGCACACAGTGGTAGAGAGACTATATATAGCAATGGATCCCTGCTGTTTGAAAAGGTCAACCTCAAGGACAAAGGATTCTATACTCTACAAGCCTATGATAGACATGGGAACGTTGTAGCAACATCACATTTGTACCTCAATGTGTACGGTAAGTGATTCATTGTAAAGTGAGTGAATGACATTCATTTTACTGGACACATAAAAGACAGTGGTCTGTGCCTTTCTCCCCTATGCACTGTGTCTCATGATGGTGTTTGACCATTTAGTGCAGGACACACATGGTGTAAAATAATTGCAAGAGATCAGAATTTGACGTCACCTTGTACACAGATGAATGTGTTGTGGGTAACTCAGGCAAGTGTATCAACCTTGATATAAAGTTGGGGCATTCATACCAGGAGTGTTTCCGTGAGAAAGACCCAACGCATTTGCCCTTGGGCCTGGTTGAGGAAAACATGGGATCCTTAGAAAGATACGAGCACAATGATACCCTGCCTCCAGAACTCTGTCCAAGGACCAACTCCAAAAACTTAACTAGTAACCTGGTTCTACACACTTTTTACAGACCTGAAAATTATGGTCACAGTATTCTCAGACCTTATGGCTGCTTGGTAGGTCTGCTACACTGTGAATATATTATGTTCTTTTTTCTATGTTTCCTTGGGAAATACATGCTATCCAAAGGGAATCAACTTGGTAAAGGTTCAAGGCATTTTAGAAATTACATGGAGCACATGTGCAAACCCATAACCCTTTTTAGCAAAGAAAGGAAGTGAGAATATGGTCTTGAAATTCTTACATAGGATAAGGAACTCTCATCCTTTGTCCAAGAATCAGACCACTTTCTCCCACTCACCCAAGATGGGAGACTCCTGGTACATACTGGGCTTTGATATCCCTCAGAACCCAGTCTGATGGTGACTCCTAGGATAACAGATTTGTTTTGTTCCACACATATCACTCACTTGGTGCCACTGGAGCCTCAGAAGCAGTTTTGTCACTTTCTAGTTGGGAGCAAATTCTAGTCTTCCAGAGCACTGAAAACAGCTGGGTGTCTTTGACACACAGTTGTGCATATTTTTTTCTTTTGATGCTGATAAACACAGAACAGGAAATAGAAGAGTGGAGTTTCATGATCTGCTGTTATTATCTCATGCATCAGGGATGGTAATTACCCTTGATACTTATTCTGTGTTTGAAAAGGCAGAAATATAAAGAGAGAATGGGAAAAAGATGTGACAGCACTGAAATTGAGGGGTAGAGCAGTGTTTTGAAAACAGACACTCACTCAGCCATAGAATTCTGAGAGGTGTTTCTTTATGGAATGAAGCTCAGCTCTAATGGGGGAAGCACAGCCAAGCTTGGGAGCTGTGATGGAGCTAAAGTACCTCAGAGGGATGACAGATCTGCTCACTGAGACAATGGACACCTCTCTGTAAATGGTGCACCATATCTCATGTTTTCTATTCACATATAAGGATAGCATTTGCCAATGTGTAAGAGGAGAGAACTGACATACTTTCTGTAGTTTTGTGAGTAGCTCAAGGACATGAGTGGATTTTCAGTTTTTGTTGGGAGTAGATAGATACTGTGTAGGCAAGAGGGTTCAGAATTAGGATACATTTATTTAATATTACAGTAAATGTAGGGGAGAGGTTATACTTACACCAAGTTAGTAAGCATGACTATAATATTTCAAAGATCAATTCTCTCAGCTTGATAGCTTTAATAAAAAAATAAAACCAAGCTCATGTATATCACTGATATGGTACTATAGGTATTGTCTCATTGTCTGGCAAGCTGAAACTCTCCTTAAGTAGTGTGTCTTGAACACACACTTACACACATACATACACACTGGAATAGACCTTCTAATACACACAAGTAGTATGTAAACAAATGAAAAAACTCAAAGCAAATTGAATGACCCAATACTTTATTCCCAATCATATGAGAGTTCTGGAACATCATTCATTCATTTAATCTCCACACATAGTTGAGTTCTTACTAGGCATCATTTTAAAACAAATGCAGGAAAACTTACAGTTCTTATGATATCCTGGTTATAGCAACTTTAAAGAATGCTAGAAGGTGAATTCTGATGTTGGCTGCAATCCTAAAAGGAATGGAACAACAACAAAATAACAGAGTGAAGATACAGGGTCTGTAGGGGTAAGAGGTTGGGAAGACATCACTCCAATATCATTATAATGCAAAAGTGAGAAGGAATATGATTGCAGGAAACCAAAGCAGTGTTGAAAATAGAAAAAAAAAGCCATATCAAGTGTAGGGACACTGAGATCATGAAGATTATGTAATGAACTTCACCAAGTAACAGGGAGAAATTCACACAATATTAAACTAGCAGTGGACACAACTGTTAAGAATACAGGGCTTCATCTAAGTCAAGTACCCAAGTGTTAACCTAGTTGCATCTTTCTCTTTCTTTATAGAATTCCATTGGAAGTGTGGGCACCTTACTTCCTCTCCCCATCCCTTTATTGAATCCGTGCCATCCAGTGTTGCTGAAGGGAGAAGTGTTCTTCTACTGATTCGTAATGTCCCAGAGAATGCTCTATTCTTTTCCTGGTACAAAGGAAAAAGTAACTCAATGAACCTATTGGCTATCAAAAATATACGAGACAGGAAACCAACCCTGTGGGGGCCTGCATACAGTGGCAGGGAGATAGTACACAGTGATGGATCCCTGCTACTACATGCTGTCACTGAGAAAGACCATGGATTGTACAGTCTATTAATTCAGAAATTAAATATGGAAATCATAGAAACACAAGTGGAACTGCAAGTGGACAGTAAGTCATTGTGATTGTTCGGGTTTGGATGGGGCTTAGACATACAGAACTGTCATGGCTGGCCTAGCTTCCATTCACTCTATGTTGTTTCCTCAGGTAGAGGTTTGACCATTTAGTGCAGAACACATTGGTCGAGACAAATGTCCATAGATCATCTTCCATCTTCTGACTTTATCTGGACAAAGAAATATCTTGATGGAAAGTACCACTAGCAAAATATTTCAGAAAGAGGTCAGGCATTTGAAGTTCTAGACAAGGGAATCCTGAATACTCTCACCTTTTCAGGGCTTCACTAAAATGACCCAAGGGAGCATTTTTTCTCATGCTCTGCTTTCATATCCTTTCAAAGCTAATATGGAAAATGGTTTTAAGATGTTTGTGTCCAACTGGGGTATTTCTTAGTTCCAAATTGAGAATATAACAAATAAAGTACATGAGCTGGTACAGAGACCATGGAAGAGTTCTGTTGGCTTGCTCTTCATGGTTGTTCAGAAATCTGTCTAATATCACCCCGGAATAAGTTGCCTGCTATTGACCCTCAATTTAAAAAAATTACTATAGTTTATCTCACCTGCCAATCTTTTGCAGACATTTTCAATAGAGGCCTTGTCTTGAAAAATATACCTTGTGGGCAGTTGATATAAAACCAGTCATTTTAAAACCCAAGATTTTTAAAGAACAGAGCCTGCCTTTAAAATCAGACTGCTCACAGCCCCCACACATCCCCATAACTAAGGGCTACTTGCCAGAGCAACAAGTGAATCTATTAGGTAAAGTCTGAGGTTGAGTGTTGATTCAACGGAAACTAAAAGATAAGCAAGAAAGTGACAGTTTCAGTCTTGTAAGTTTAGTGGAGGCATCATTTCAAACCTCAGTGTGTAGGAGTGTGTGCAGTGTCTGACTGAGTGCAGTGAGGGAAAAGACACATAGACACTCAAGAAGACAGTTCAATGCAAAAAATGATTCTTTTCAGGAACATTGTTGGGAAAATGAAGGCCATATTTCTGCCATTTATTAAGTGGGATAGACACACACCTACAACTCTAGACTGAATGACAAATCTACCTGCTCAGGATAGTACTCAGAATGTCTTCACCATGCACAATAATCCCCATGTAATGGATCTTTTCTCTCTTTCCTCCCAGCTTCCCATTCTCCATTCTGTAACCCTCCCACTTCTTCCCAACTCATGATCCAAGCAGTGCCTTGGTATCCTGCTGAAGGGCAAGAAGTACTTCTCCAAGTTCATAATATTCCAGAAGATCTGCAAGAATTTTTCTGGTACAAATCAAAGGATAGAACCAAAGGAGACAAATTTGTACAATACCTCAGAGCCAAGAATTCCTTCTCCTGGGGACCTTCACAAAGAATAAGAGGGAGGGTGTATGAAAACGCATCCCTGCTACTCCAGGACATCATTGAGGATGACGCAGGAATGTACACAGTGGAAGTTGTGAACAAAGATTCCAATATTGAAAAAGCAAATGTGGAATTTTATGTAAATAGTAAGTGGCTCTCTCTGTTCTCCAAATGCTGAGTGTGGCTTCTCTTACTGTAATACAGTAGACAGTCATGCTAGACTGCGCTTATTGTTTTCCCAATGTATTATGTAATTCTACTGGAGTTTGAGTCCCTAATGCAAAACATGTATTGGGCAGATAAGCTGTAATAGTTTAGAATGCATTTCCTGTCTTTATCTGCAGAGAGGAGAGCCTGTGCTTAAGAACCTCTGCTCCATAGAGCCAGCTGCAGCCCAGGCATGTGGAGCTTTCACAATGGACATGTTCCTGAAAGACTCTGTGGGAGTCAGAGAGTCCTTGGTTGATGAAGCCTTGGGGTCATGACACCATGACATGGGGTCATCCCTGACTCAAAAACTTTGTGCCTGGATAGACTCAGCTAGGCATTAGGGAACATTTTAAGCTGACTTTTTATGTTTCCTTTCAAGTTAACAGAAAATATTGCTTTAATAAATGTTGAAATTATGAGACTAACTAGTATATAGGTTGCAGAATCAGCTGTGTACTTTGATGATAGCTGCTGTCAGGTAGATTATCTGTGAAACTATTTGTCCTGAGGCCCAGTGGAAAGGTGTCAAGTCCATTATCCCATTATTCTGGTGGGATTAAAACACCTATAAGGAAGGTCAATTCGTCCAGATTCCACCTTTACCTCAGGGGTCCAGCCTAGAAAATCCTCTTTTCCAGATACATAGCAACATGTTGCTGATCTGAGCAACCCCCAATCCCAAGTTCAGACCATTTTGCATAACTAAACTTAACTCATGGACACTTCAATGATTATGCACTGTGTGTCCTATTACATGAAAATTAAGACACAGGAAACAGTACCTGAATCAGTGTAACACAGTCCCTGGGTGGCAGATCAAAAGCACAAAACATTTTTATAGCAACAGCTCCAAATTTTCTGCCTGTAAGCTTGTAAAGTATGCAGTAAGGAGGGCCTGGATGAACTCTAGATTTCTCTCATTTGGTATCTTTCTATTTTTCTTCACAGAGTCTTTGTCACAGCCCTTTGTACAAATCATTGACACCACAGTCACAGGAGGTACATCTGTGATATTCACCTGCATTACACCTGACAGTAATACATTTATCCATTGGATCTTCAATAACCAGATTCTACAGCTCTCAAGAAGGCTGACTCTGTCCCCAACACAGTGTGGACTTCGAATAGATCCCATCAGTAGTGAGGATGCTGGAACATATCAGTGTGTGGTTTCAAACGGATTCAGTTCAAAGACCAGTCTCCCAGTTTCCTGGCCATGATGACTGAGTTAACTGTCCTCTTATCCCACAGTAGAATACTGACATTGCTTTATCTTAGGAGCACAAACTGAGAAAAGTTAAGTGGTCCACATGTTTAGTTATTACTCAGGATTAGCCATCATGGCAATTCAAGTATATATCTCTGGGATACTTGTGTGTATAAGGGATGGCCAGAATTTGAAGTGAAGTTGTTTTAAAAAGAAAATAAAGATGACAATATGGTAGAGAAAACTTCAAAGGCTTACAGTGATATTTGATATATGCTCTAATAAATATAATCTTGTGTGATTATCAGAGGGAAGAGCCAGCCAGCCACTAGTTAGCCCTAGATGTATTCCAGCATTTGGGATCTCTTGCCCTTTTTTCTAGTATTTGGGAGAGTGACATGGCTTTCATCCCAGAACTAGGAAGGTTGAGACAGGAAATAATATGACTTGACTGAGATAGAAGTATAAGTTGGGAGGAGACAAGAAATCAGTCTTCTCCATCTTAGAATTTATGCAGACAGAAACTCCTGTCTTGGGTTGAGCAGTTGATGAGGTGACAAGCAGATGTGGCTTGTTTCTTTCCCTCTCTGATCTTTCAACATTTACCCCAATATTTATTTTTGAGTTTTAGTAAAATTAATTAGCAGTTGTGCTTCCAATATGTAGCCATTTCTCAGAATTTATGAGTACTAATTTCAGGAGCACTCAGACTTTTGGAAGCTTTACTAATGGTGAATTGTCTACATTGAGTAAAGCATCTTATGAATGCTCAAACACATTTCTTGTTTAACTAATTTGCATGAGCTCAGTGCTCCATGCCCACTATTTATCCACGTAAATTGAGAATGAGTGACAGGAGAAGAACCTTCCCAATTTTCAATGTGGAATTAGCTGATTTCTAAATAGTTTTGATCCACAGTTTGATGCACAGATGTAAACTCCTTCATGTAAGTGCAGATTGTACTTTTCTCATCCTGAGTGTGGCATTCAAAGTGGGACATTTCACATGAGTGTTATTCTATATAGTATGTGTTTTTTCTTTTCTCATAAATTACATCCAGACCATAATTGCCCCATCCCTACTTCTTTCTAAACTCCTTTTATCTTCTATCCAAGATTCATACTCTTCAGTTTCTCTACAAAAAATCAGAAGATCACTCAGAAATATCTACAAATCAGGGCCTGAAAAGTTATATAAGACTTGCTACAATTCCTCATATTAGAACTGGGGGAGGCAACACTGTAGGAAGGAAAGGGTCCAAAGGCCAAGGAAAGGAATCAGAGATGTTTACACTTCCACTGTTAGGAGCTTCACAAAAATACCCATCTACATTACCATAACTAATATGCAAGGGCCCTAGCTCAAACTCATACAGCATCCTTGATTATCATTTTAGTCTCTTGATGTTTTATATGCCTTAGAAGCAACCCTTAGTTGATTTTGTGTTCCATGTTTGCATGAAGTACTTGACCCCTTTGCCTGTTACAATACATCCTACACATATTTTGTGGAGGTGTTCCTGCTGTCTCCAAGTGTTTGGTTCTGAGTATTTTCATCTGTTTCTATTAGTTTCATGATAGTGGCTATCTGTTGACCACTAGGCAAGAAACTTATGTATGAGTATGATGTAATATTATTAATGATCTTTTCATTAAAATATTTTTTCAGTCATGTTTCAACTTATCCTGAATTTCTGGACTATACAGCCTCAGGTTTCTGGCCATTCAAGAGGTCAAATCTTGGCTCCTTCTTATGGCAATTGCTGTAGGTTGTACCAGTCATTGATTGTCATTCCAACAAGTTCTATTTAATAATTACCTGAATACATAGCTTAAAGAAAATTTCGTCTCACATGTCCTCCCATGGGTATCTACTAACACAGGGATCCACACTGGCTGACAGAGACATTTGCAGGAGTCAGGAGTTCCACAGCATGTCATCTTCTTTTTCTACTCTGCACATCACTGCTCTGACACCAATATTTATAATAAAAAATGTTAACCCCATTAGGGGTTAGTTTATGAATAATAATATTAAATTATTAACCTGAGAGTAATAATATAACTTATCTCTGGAATATAAATGTTCAAAGCCCCTCAGAAGATAAAGATTGAATTTTTAGAGAGCATCAGAACTCTCACATACTTGATCTTCACAACAGACACAAGACTCTTAGACTGTGGAATCTTTAACTGAATGATTGCCATCCTAAGGAATCCTTTTGACCTGAATATTACCTGTGTGTATTCAAGGAATAACTACCCAGATAAAGACATATAGAGCCAGTACTCTTGATTACTCTTGGATTGGTAATACAGACCCACTGCACAGATGCCTATGTTTGTTGATGCATCTTAGCTCAGCCTAAATACATATAGCCATGTTCAGCACTGACTGAAAATTAGTTGGAGGAACTTTTTTGCCTAGAGATGCTCATGGTAATGAAGACACAGAAAACATCTCTATACCCGGGTTTCTTTCTTCTTCACTTCCTTACTTCTTGATTCTTAGCTTTCCCTGGTGTTTGATTTTTTTTTTCCTGTAACTGATCCTGTCAGAAATGTCAGGGTCATCTCTGATCTTATTAGGCACTGGTTCTATTGAAGTCAACATCAGAGTATCCAGAAGATGATGCCATGGTTTGACTATAACCAAAAAAAAGAAAGAAAGAAAAAAGAAAAATCATCAGAAATTGAGCATCTTCTAGAAGATGGAGGAAATAAGAGATTCATTGCATCTCACAACAAAAGTTCTTCATGTGAGGAAAGATACTGGGTCACTGTGTGTGAAGCCAGTCATATACCTGCATCAAGATCTCACATAGAGGGAAGGACATACATAGAACCTTTGAGAAAATTAAGTTCACATTGCTTATCTTCATAAGGGAGAGTAGGCACACCTTTATCCTTTCTCCTAAGCTGAATAATAAACAAATATCCTAATATTAATTTTTTTCTCTCTTTAATTTTATTTTCAGTTTTAACATGCTGACATTTGCCCATGATTGTCCAAGTCACCATTGTATCAGTGGCACCCCAGAACATCAAAGGAGAAACATTTTTGAAATGCTGGCTATCTGCCTGCAAATCTTTTAGAATTTGTCTGGTTCAAAGGGGTGAGAAACATGAGACTCAAAATTTCAATATATGTACTGACTTGTAGTGCAAATGTGAAGAACCTGAACCCAAGGGTAGAGATATAATACATAGCAAAGAATCCCTACTGCTTCACAATGTTTTCCAGAAAGACAGGAGATTCTACCTCTTACAAACTTCATAAAAAATATAAAGATATTATATTAATAGTCAAGTAACTCTACAAGTCCAATAAGTATTTCTTTGTGTACTATAAGTGTTAGATAGTATTTATTCCATCAGACATACACATGAGCATGTGTCCTCATCTTCGGGTATAATCATTTAGTGAATGACATACATGGTATAATATAATTTGCCTTCTTCAATTTCCAGAAGGCAGGGAACAGTGGTTTCTAGTAGACAAAGTTAAGTACTGAACACTGATGTGACTCAGTGGATATTGGCATTTACCTCATTGTCAAATGACCTGAGAATAAACACAAGATTTTCTTTGACCTTTACTTTTTTCACATTCACCCACCCACACTGAGACATACTCTTGCATCCAAATACTCACACAAGTGTAATGTGTAAATAAGTGTAAAAAAAAAAAACTAAAGGAAAAAGTTTACTTTGTATCCCCAAACCTATGGACATTCTTAAATTTTCTAGACATACAAGCCCATGGAATATCATTCTTTTATTTATCCTTCACAGGTATTTGATAGTTTTCTGGGCTGTACTTATTTCACACGTACAAGACAAATCTCAGGTCTTAAGAAGACCTAGTGCTAGTTGACTTACAGAAAGACCAGTAAAGAGGCAAGAATGTAAATTCAGATATTGACTGGAACCATAAGAGGAACAGAATAACAACAGAAAAAAGAACATACGGGTGTATAGAGGAGGTGGTCTAGGATGCATCTCCCCAACACCCATCTACTCTAAATGTGAGTAGGAATTATAGGTCATGGATGAGAGACCCTGTGGATACTTGGGAGAGTGCCATACCATGAAAATAACATGGACACAGAACTAATGGTGACAGGGAGTTTGTGTGTTGAACTTCACAAAACAGGGCAGGAAGAAACTCAATCATACACCAGACTAAACAGTGGAAACAGCTGCTAAAGACTCATGGCCCCATCTTCACTCAATTTAAAGGTCCCAGTATTGATGTAGCTCTCTCTTCCCTGATAGCGTCCCTTTGTACCTGCAAGCATACTCCTACTTCTTCCAAGACTACTATAGAATCAGTACTGTTCTATGTTCTAGAAGGAAAAATTTTCAACAAGTCTTTCACAATCTCCCAGAGAATTTTTGAGCTCTTTTATGATACAAACAAGTGATTACACTCAACAACCATGAGGTTTCCCAACACATAATAGCCACAGAGTCAAGTGTGTGGTTCCTTCAGACAGTGTTAGAGAAATAGTGTAAAGCAATGGATCTTTGTTGTTTCACAATGTCATCTGGAAAGACACTGAGTTCTATACCCTATGGACTCTGAGTACAGATCTGAAAGTTAAAGTATCCCATGTGCAACTGCAAGTAGACAGTAAATTATTCTCTGTAGTTGTTCAGTAATGGTTGATGCTTAGATGCACAAGACTGTCATGTCTAGCCTGTGCTTCCCTCCACTCTGCATGGTGTTCCTATGCTTGGATTTGAAGATTTAGTGGAAGACACATACAGTAGAGACAAATAGCCAAAGGTCAAAGTACATTGTATTTATATTATATGTTTAATAAAATTAGCCTGCAATATCAAAGAACAGAATTACCCACCATCAAGCTATGAAGTTCAGAGTGGTGACTCACACCTTTAATCACATCACTCAGAAGACAAAGATCTTTTTATATTTCTGTGTGTTAAAGGCATAGGTACCAACCAGCAGTAGCTCCCACCTTTAATCCTAAGTCTAGGATTATGACATAGAGTTTCCAGGAAGTAAAACAGCTGATCAAGGAAGATATATAAGGGAAGAGAAGACATAGATTCATTCATTCTGTAGAAGCAACCAGTCATGATACAGACTCATGAAGATAGCTCTTACCCTGTTTGGCCTGAGAAGTTGGTTGGGTGAGAACTGACTGTGATCTATTTCCTCATCTGATATTTCAGCTTTCTCACAGTATCTGGCTCCAGATTTTTCATTATATGCCAGCTAGAATTCATGCAACACTCCATGTTCTGATGGTCACTTTGTTTGAAGGAAGACCTTGATAGAAAGTAATTCTGCCTTAGATATCTGACTCCAAAGAATTTGGGGGTTATATTCAAGAATGTGAGGAATCATAATGTCATTACAGAGAAGTTAGAGTCAGGAAGTATGATCCTAGGCTTGACCACAGATGACTCCGAAGACCATGGTGCAGTGCTGCTTTACATTTATAGCTTGCTCAATCTACTATATTTTTTTTACTCAGCCTAGAGTAGATATTCTTACAATTAGCTAAACCCTTTCATATCAGATCTCAATTAAAAATATATAAGTACATATAAAGTCCGTATTGCAGTATTTCTTGCCTAGTCAGTTCAAAGACCAGTCTACTAGACAGGCTGGTAGTGATAAATGAGTGACCACACATTTTGTACTAAAGCTAGTGGGAACATTTTTACTGATAAGGTACAAAAGAGAAGTTCACTGTTGAAAATTGTTAGTAATCACACATGTATAGCTGGTATAGTGAATCATGTCCATTGTTCTGACATAATTGATGTGGAAGAATAGGCCAGGATTTAACCTGATATTTAGTTTCTAGAGGAAAATAAAGACATCAATATAGTAAGCACAAATACAAAAAGGTTTACATATTAAGTTGTGGATCAAATATATAGCCAACCCTCAACATTTATAAAAGGTAATTTTAGAAGTTACAACATTCTAGATGCACTGAGTCTGCTTCTAAGATGGTGCAGTGTTTGCATAGAGAACAAACATCCTCTCATATGCTTCAACCACTTCACCAAATACTAATACTGCTAGATATCATTCCTCCATGTAAACTGGGGAGGAAGTATGACAGGATAAGTGACTACACATGTTTTTTTGTCATTTTAACATAACTTGTTACTAAATAGTTTTGATTCACAGTTTGATACACAAATGTAAAATCTACAATAATAAGCTTGACTAGACTGTTTCTATCCTGAGATTTTCATGTACAGTATGACCTCACATATGATTTTCTTTCATGTTTATATTTATTATCAAGATTTATATGGACCGGGACCTGTGCTCTCTGCGGCGTCCCAGCGCACTCTGGAGCAGGGGCAGCTGAACTCTGCACCTGGCCACACCCGCAGCCCCTGCTGCTCAGGGAATCTACTAAGAGCCCTACTGCGACCCTGAACTGAGTGAACTGAGCAAACCAACTGCAGGGGTCTATGAGGGGCAGATTCGAACCCTGACCAGAGGTGAGGA
>PVIH01022031.1:0-28200 GCA_004025045.1 Sigmodon hispidus | reverse complement strand
TAATGAGATCTGGTGCCCTCTTCTGGCCTGCAGGTTTACATGCAGACAGAGCACTGTATACTTTATCAATAAATAAATCTTAAGAAAATAATACAGATACATCTTAAAAAGCAATGTATTGCGTGGACTCATGGATCATGTCAGTTTCTTTCTTTTACCTTTCTCTTTTTGTTAGTGTTACCATGTTATTGTATCTGATCACATTTCTTCCCTTTTTGTTGCTGTATTGTCTTTCAGTGTGTGCTCAAGCACGAATTGTTAATTGATTCTTCTCACGATAAACAATTGAGTTGCTTTCTTGGCTCTGTTAAAAAACAGTATATTTTGGGCTGGAGAGATGGCTCAGCGGTTAGGAGCACTGACTATTCTTCCAGAGGACCTGAGTTCGATTCTCAGCATCCACATGGCAGCTAACAACTGTCTGTAATTCCAAGATCTGACACCCTTACACAGTTATACATGCAGACAAAACACCAATTCACATAAATATTTAAACAAAACAAAACAAAAAACAGTATATTTCAGGGCTGGAAGGATGGCTCAGTGGTCTTCCAGAGGACCTATGTTCAATTCCCAGCACCCACATGATGGCCCCTAACTGTCTGTATTAACTCTAGTTCCAGGGAATCCAGTAATTTCTACTGGCCTCTGAGAGACCAAGCATGCACACAAAAGAGGCACATACATGCAGGCAAAACACTGAGATGTATATGGCCAGGAGAGGGCTGTTCTGTTCTGAGACAGACTCATGTAGCTTAGGCTGTCCTTGAACTTGCAATGTCACAGAGAAGGATGACCTTAAATGCCTGACCCTCCAGCCTCCACCTTCCAAGTGCTGGGATTCCCAGTGTGTGCCACCACTCCCCCATAATGCATCTGTTCTTCCTATGGAACCTACAGCTGTACACTGCCGAGAGTGCTCTCCCGCTGACCTCTGCTGGCACTCCTCAACTCTTGGTAAACACAAAGCCTGCAGTTCTATAGGGCAGTTTCCAGGAGTAGCCTAATAGGGTCATAGTAGAATGATTCTGCCAAACCTAGTACTTTAAATGGGTTCAATGAAACAGCACTTTCAGGGGAGTATGTTTGATCCTTTCTTTTTCATTAAGTGTTCACAGTGGGTATCTTTTTACATAGCCAAGAAGGCCTACTTCAGTTTTCCATCAAATGAAGTGCCCTGGTTTGGTACTCTCTCTTCCTGGCTCTTTGCTTTCCCCTGTCTCCAGCCTCCTCTCAGCCAATGGAGTCAGTCTTTCAATGATAGAGCCCTCCCCCTCTCTATTTCCCCTTGCACCTGCTTAACCTCCAGTGTGAGAGTATCTCCAGGTCCCGGGACATAGAAAAACCCCAAAGAGGGAGGTGGGAAAGGGCCTTGGCACCTGTGCATAAACACTCAGCCTTCAAGACCTTCTGGATGGCCATTCACACCCCCAAGAACATTGGTGACCGCAAAGGAAAAGCCTCTGAGTCAGACAGCACTAACCCATAGGGGGAAAAAACATGCATTTGATAACATCAGAGTTGATTTCTTTCCACAAAGCATCACAGGACCAATATTAGCCAGCCAGAGGGGAAAGGTATTTGCAATGTTTAAAATCAGCCAGAAAGTATCTAGAAGGAAAAAAAAAAAAAAAAACAGCTGTAAGTCAAGAAACCAGGACAGTGACTCCAGTAGAAAATAGCTGGAGGGATTGCTTGGGACATAAGAGCGCTTGCTGACCAAGTATGAGAACCTGAATTTGGATCCCCAGCACCCATAGAGAAAAGCTGGGTTTGGAGGCTGCAGAGATGGCTTAGTGCTTCAGACACTTTCACAGTGGTTAAGAGCCTTTGCTGCTCTTGTAGGGGACCAGGGTTCAAAATCCCACTCCCATCCCTCACCCATATCAGGTTGTTCATAGTGGCCTGGAGTTTCAGCTCCAGGGCATGCAAGCAACATCCTCTTTTTGGCTTCCAAGGGCACCCACACAGATGATACACACTTTTTTTTTTTGAAGCTGACTGTGGTTGGGGGGATACCGCAGTGGTTATAATGCTTGTTGAGGAACAGCAAGCATATATCAGTTTGAATCTCCAGAACCCACACAAACTCTGGGTGCATATGATGGCTTTCATGTGATTCTGGAGCTCAGAAGGCAGAGGTGGGAGTCTCCTGCAAGCCTGTCACCTCACCACTTGGGAGACTGAGGAGGAAACATCAAGTGTTTCAGGTTACATAGTGACACACTGTCTCAAAGATACAAGCCACGAAAACTAAAAACAGCAAGAAATGGATAAACACGAAAAAGTGAAAGTGGGGGGCTGGAGAGACGGCTCAGCGGTTAAG
This sequence comes from Sigmodon hispidus, assembly GCA_004025045.1. Classification (NCBI taxonomy): domain Eukaryota; kingdom Metazoa; phylum Chordata; class Mammalia; order Rodentia; family Cricetidae; genus Sigmodon; species Sigmodon hispidus. Next base: position 25,874 of record PVIH01022031.1, on the reverse strand, counting down.
AGCACCGTCTGCTCTTCCAGAGGACCCGGGTTCGACTCCCAGCACCCACATGGCAGCTAACAACTGTCTGTAGTTCCAGTTCCAGGCAAACACCAAGGCGAATAAATAAATAAATAAAGTTTAAAAAAAAATTAAAAAAAAAAAAGAACTGTGAGAGTCACTGAGTACCTTCCTGGGTGAGGAGCATTGAAGTCTGGTCACAGGTGAGCGATAAATGCAGCTTCTCTTTCCAGGTTAATATTATATGCAAAAAATGGTCAGGATACACATTTGCATAGTGAAGAGGCCAGCAGGATGGCTCAGTGTCGCCAGGCAGACAAACTGAGTTCAATCCTCAGGTCTCCAAGGAGGTGGGAAGAAACTGACTCCTTGCCCTCTGGGCCCCACAGATGATCACGCTACATGCACCTGCACACTAGTCGTGTTTTAATTTGCACATTTAAATGGCACATAAAAATAGTCTCATGAAAAAGTCAGAAGTGGGGCTGGAGAGATGGCTCAGCGGTTAAGAGCACCGTCTGCTCTTCCAGAGGACCCGGGTTCGATTCCCAGCACCCACATAGCAGCTAACAACTGTCTGTAGTTCCAGTTCCAGGCAAACACCAAGGCAAATAAATAAATAAAATAAAGTTTAAAAAAAAAAAAAGTGAAAGTGGGCAAAGTGGATAATCAGATAGCAATGACTCCCAGATCTCTGACAGATCCAGAGAAGGTGCTAGAAATCCTTGAAGGTCCCAAGCGCCATGGCTGAGGGAGCAGGAGGCAGTTGGTCATGCTGCATCCAAAGGCAGGACACAAAGAGAAATGAACTCAGCTTTCTCTCTCCTTTTTATTCATTTGGAATCTGTCTTCTCATTTAAACCATCTAAACTGTCGTCCCAGAAATTCCCGAGGCTTGATCTTTCTAAGTGTTTCCAAAATCCAGTCAAATTGATAATCTGGATTTACCACATCAGGTGACACACTCAAGGATAGTTACAGGAGCCAGGGCAGTCTGAATGTCCACCCCCAGGGAGGAGTGGATGAGCAGGAAGGGACCTGTCACCAAGAAGTCCCTCAAAGCCACCATGGCCGTTCACAAGGTGTCCAGAAAGCAACACAAGAAAGTCTTAAAACATAGTGGATGACTAAAGAGCCAAAAACCACTATTAATATCTTATGATATCATTCATCATGACAGCATAATTCCACATTCTGTATAGAACATTTTAAAAAAATATTTAGCAGGTTGGAGAGATGGCTCAGCGGTTAAGAGCACTGATTGTTCTCCCGGAAGACCTGAGTTTGATTCCCAGCATCCACATGGCAGCTAACAACTGTCTGTAATTCCAAGATCTGACACCCTTACACAGTTATACATGCAGACAAAACATCAATTCACATAAAATAAAAATAAATATTTTTCAAAAAGTATTATCATATAACTATATAATATATAAAGTACAATACAAAATTATCTTATACTATATAATAAATATTATGTATAACTATATAATGTGCTAAATTATATGTACATATATAATTTAATAATGTAATATAACTGGTTAATCTCAGAACTCAGGAGGCAGAGGTAGATGCATCTCCATGAGCTCAAGTCCAGCCTGATCTACATAACAAGTATGAGACCTTCCAGGGTTACATAGTAAGACTCCATCTTAAAAAAAGTAACACAAACTTAAGATACAGTTTAATAAGCAACATCTATATTGAAAAAGTTTTATAGTTTTGTTGATCTATAGAAAACTGGTTTTAATTGGTGTGTGTGTGAGTTTTCAGGTATGTTATTGTAAGTGTAGATGCTGCAGCGTATGTATGGAGGTCAGAGGGCGACCCCGGAATCAGGCCTAAATTTCTGCCTTGGTCTCTACCCCTCTGCGCACAGGCTAGCAGACCAGCAAGCCCTAGAGATTCTTATCCACCTTCCTCTCACGGTCCAAGCAATGGTATTATAGCTGCTTGCTGCAATGCTTAGATTTTAAGTGGTTTCTGGGGATTCGAAAGCAGGTCCTTACCAGCTGAGAGATGGCTTAGTGGTTAAGAGAATTGACTGCTTTTCCAGAGGACCTGAAGCCCTCTTCCCGCCTCAAACAAACAAATAAGATCAGTTTCTCATGCTTGGTCAGCAGTCATTCCATCTCCAAAATATTGCTTTGTCTAAATATGCTAGTTGAGGGTTCTCTTATTGAATTATATATCCTCAGACATTTATTTATTTTAGATGTTTTATTGGGGGGGGCAGAGAACAAGATCTAGCTGGATTAGAACTCACTATGTAGAGTAGACTGGTCTTGAAGTCACATAGATTCACCTGCCTCTGTGTCCTGAGTACTGGAACTAAAAGGCATGGGCCCAAGCCCCTTTTAAAGATGTATATACACACATTTTATTTGTTTGAAATAGGGTTTCATGTAGCCCAAGCAGGCCTCTAACTTTCTACATAGCTGAGGGTAAGCTTGAAGTCTGGATTATTTTTGTCTCCACTCCAAGTGTAGGATCACAGTGGCCCACCACCGTGGCTGGTTTATATATATAGCGCTGGGGATTGATCCCAAGGCTTTCCACATACTAGGCAATCTCTCTACTAATCTAACCCGATCCCTGGTTTAGTTTATCTTTCAGATTTATTTAATGTTATGTGTATGGGTGTTTGGTCTGGTGCCTTAGGTGGTCAGAAATGGGCATCAGATGTCCTGGAATTGGAGCTATGGATAGTTGTAAGCCACCATATGGGTGCTAGCAATGAAACCCAGGTCCTCTGGAAGAACAGCAGGTGCTCTGAATCCCTGAGGGATTGCTCCAGCCCCTAAAAACAATTTAAATTACTTTAAAAATTTATCGTGTGTGTGTGTGTGGGGGGGGTTTGCCCACACCATGGCCTGCTTATGGAGGTCAGAGGTCAAATTACAGGAACCTTCTTTTATTCCATCATGTGGGACCCTGGGCTGACATTCATCATCAGTCTTGGGAGCAAGCACCCCACCACTGCGCCATCTTGTTGGCTCTTATTTATTTATTTTTGGGACAGGTGATTGATTGCATATAACTTTGTCTGGCCTGGAACTGGATATGTAGACCAAACTGGCCTCAGACTCACCAAGATCAAAGTGTTTCTGCCTCCTGAGTGCTGACATTAAAGGTGTGTGTTCCTCTTCCTGGCTCTTATTTTCTATTTTTGAGACAGAGTTTCATATAGCTCAGGTTGGCCTGAAATGTACTATATATAACCAGGGCTGGTCTTGAACTCCTAAACCTTCTACCTTTACCTCCTAGGTTGGGGGCTTGCAGGCATGTACCACACCACATGGCTAAATTAGAAAAGCATATGCAAATATGGAGATGTTAAAGTATAGCTTCTAGGTAAGAACCCTACCTTTAAGTCCAGATCCCCAGGTCAGCCTCCGTGATGTTGTACAAGATACCTCTCTCCATCTCCCAAACTCAGCCTTTATCTTCAGATTTAGCACTGTGAGTGGTGAACGTATGACCCCCAAAGGTTGCTAGGAGGACTACAGGACATTTAGGAGGCATTGCAGGGGCCAAAGTGCTTTTATTTTCTGTGGTTAAGAATGCCAATAATAGCAGGGCTGTGAGACATGAGTGGTAATAAAAAGATCTTAGCTCACACCTGAAACGCAACAGGTGGGTAAGAGGCACCAGCTTGGACTAGTTCACAAGGCAGTTTTTAGTTCAGGGGTGTTGATGCATTTCTGTAATCTCAGCACTAGGGAAGCAAAGGCTGGGAGGATGTCTATAAGTTTGAGACCAACCTGGTAGACAGACAGACAGACACACACACACACACAGACACACAGACACACACACACACACAGAGGTTGTTTTGAGACAGGGTACCATGCAGTCCAGGCTGGCCTCTAACTTGCTGAGGATGACTTTGAGCTACTGATCTTCTTGTCTCCAACTTTCTGAGTCCTGGGATTCCAGATGTGCACCATCACACCCAGCATATGTTCTGGAACCTAGGGTTTGTGCTTGTAGATCAGCACTCTACTAAGACACACCTGGAGTCCTGATTTTGCTTGTTTTGAGACAGGGTCTTATTATGCAGCTCTGGTTCCAAACTTGCAATTCTTCTGCTTCACCCTCTTCAGGGCTTAGATGACAAGCCTTTGCCACTATGACTGGTGTGTGTGTGTGTGTGTGTGTGTGTGTGCATCCAGGCACAACTGTTTGGCTACGCAGCAAGGGAAAACCCTTAGTTTACCCATTAAGAAATACTAGAACTAGGCTGAGAACATAGCCCAATGGCAAAATGATTACCTAGCTTGCACACCATCCTGGATTCGAACCACAGCAATACAGAAAACAGACTTGGGGGGCTGGAGAGATGGCTCAGAGGTTAAGAGCACTGTCTGCTCTTCCAGAAGACCTGGGTTCGATTCCCAGCACCCACATGGCAGCTAACAACTGTCTGTAGTTCCAGTTCCAGGCAAAACACCAAGGCAAATAAATAAATAAATAAAGTTTAAAAAAAAAAAAAAAAAAAAAAAGAAAACAGACTTGGCCAGAAGTTCAAGGTCATTCTTGACTATGAAGTTTAAGGCTAGCCTGAGGTACACAAGACTTTCAGAAAGAGAAAGAGAGGGAGGGAGGGAGGGAAGGACAGAGAAAGAAATACATAAATGACAGAACTATGGCATCTCACGGTGACTGTGGCCACTCAGCTACTTTCTAGACAGCCGGACGATGAAATAAACACCATCCACCCAGTTTATGCTGTGGGCGGGATTCTGGAGAGGGGCGTGGCCCATCCCATCCCGGCCCAATGGGTGTTGGGGGGGCGGGGACCTCCTTGCATCTGGGTCCCGCACGGGTTCGCTTCCTGCAGTTCCATCTACCTCGCGGGTGCCTCTGGCTTCCCTAGAGGTCTCCGACCCCAGCCCTCCCTCAGCCCACCCACCCGACCTGCAGCCCCCTCTCCGCATCCTCGAACCCTAGCCCGGGACAACGGGGGATTGTCATCATGGGTGATGGGGCAGAAGGCGAGGACGAAGTCCAGTTTTTGCGGACGGTACGTTTTGTCTGGGTTAGGAGGCTTTGCGGAGGTTGCTTGCTGATCTCTGTACTGCTTGCTGGAGCTCTCCGAAATCCCAGGGCACTTTTGGTGACTGTCACTTCGTCTTTCTGTCTCTTCTCAACACCTTTTTGGCCATGGAGAATTAGCAGGATTTGGGAGGACGAACGGGGAGGGGAGATCCTCAGTTGTCTTCTCCTGATGTGAGAGATTTGGGGTCACTGACTCCAGGATGGCAGGAGGCACTTGAAGAAGGTGGTTCTAATTCTTGAGCTTAATTTAGCTGTCCCCCACCCCCACCCTAGCCCGTATTCCTCTTCTGCTCCAGGCTCTGACCTATTTAAATTCTTGGGAAGGGGGCTGGGGTGGGCTGACACTGTACTTTCCAACTCCTAACCTTTGGTGATCTCCTTGCGGGGTCTCTTGGAGCTTGAATAGTCTTGGCTCCTTGGTTGTAGGCGAGGGGGATATAGCTATGTCTGCTAATGGCCTCGGAGGGTGTCTCTGGGTGATGTCTCTCCCATCTCCCTGGTATGTCTTGTGTGTGCCTCTGTCTTTTGTCCCTTAGTCTCACCCTCTAAGTCCTGTCCCTGAATCTCTGATCCCCAGCTGGGGGGCAGGGATGGAACTTGGAACAACAGGTGTCTCTCCCAGAATAGCCAGCCCTCTTTTCTGGGCTTTGGGGAAGGGACTACAGGGGGAGGTGCTGCTTCTTTCTTAGTTCTTCCTACCATACCCTCTCAAGAGCTGAGATGGGGGTTGGTATATGAGCATGCGAGATATTCTCTCTTTCGGGCCAGGTCTGCTGACCCTGCAATGGCCCCTCTCTCCCCAGTCGCTGGGTTCGTGAAGAAATGCTGACGCAGCATTCCTGACCCAGAATAGGACCCTGGCAGGCCGGGTCCGGTTTCTGGGGAGGGAGGGAGGAACAAACAGCTGGGCTGGTAATGAAGGATGGAGACAGCTGGATATGAAGCCACTGGACAGCGCCTCCCAGCCCCAGCCCCTTCGCCTACACCACGGGTCTGGCCATCCACAGCCTAATAAGCCCATGGCTACCAGCTCACTCTGCACCAGGCTCAGTGCCCAGGGCGTCAGCCTCCTGAGGCATCTAATTTTATTCTCATTGCCCTATCTATCTTCTGAGGTAGGGCCCTATCTTTATCTCCCTGGGAGGTTTGAGGGAAAGTAAGCCCCAAGTGGTAAAACTTGCCCAAGGTCAAGGCCAGGAAGTGGTATCTCTGAGTGCCTTGGGAGGCTGAGTCTTGCTGAGTGTCAGATCAGATCCAGGTTGGGTCTGTGTTCCTCAATGTTACGTGGTTGTGTAAAAAAGAAAAAATTATCTTTTAAAAATTATATCTCACCTGTAAGAAAGAATCTGTATTGCAACCCAGGGCGTGTACTACATATTCATAGATACTATTAAACAAAAAGAAAATTCCAACTTTAAAGCAGAGTGTGGTGGTATATACCCATGATTCCATTGTTCAACAAGTTTAAGGCTAGCCTGGGCAACATAGCAAGTTCAAGACCCATCAGCTGGATGGTATAACTGACAAGCACCAAGTTTTACAGACTCAAAACAGTTAACAAACCTCAGTGTTTTCTTGGGATGGGGGGTGTACAGCCTTAGTGAGCATTTCATGTAACAAAGGCTGGCTTTAAACTTGATATCATAGCCAAGGGTGACCTTGAACTCCTGATTCTCCTGTCTCCAAGTGCTGGGCTTACAGGCAGGGCCACCCTGTTTGGCTTCTGTGGGTTTTGATATATTATGCGAACTAGTAACCACCTTTGTAATCAAGGCAAAGATTTCCTCCAGCCCAGAAATTCCCTCCTGCCCTTTGTAGCAATTACCCTGCCCTTCGGTTATCATATAGACATCATACTCATCTACTAGAGTTACAATATATATTCATTTCTCTTTTACTGCTTAGGATACTTTTGACATGTAGCATGTACCTAGGCTGAATTCCTTTTGAGGGGAGCTTATTGGTATCCTATGGTATAACTAAATTGCAGCTTGCTTGTGTCTTCACTTGCTCGGTGCACATTGAGGTAATCATGTCTTCAATATTTTGCTACTCCAGGCAACCCCAGTAAACATTCACACTCACTTTGTATAGCTCTGGCTACCTTAGAACTCTCTTTGTGGGGCTGGAGAGATGGTTCAGCCGTTAAGAGCACTGACTGTTCTTTCTGAGGTCCTGAGTTCAATTCCCAGCATCCACATGGCAACCCATAACTGTCTGTAATTCCAAGGTCTGACACCCTTACACAGGCAAAACACCAATTCAAATAAAAAATAATATATATATATTTTATATATATGAACTCCCTTTGTAGGTCAGGCTGACCTCAAATTCACTGAGACGTACCTGCCTCTGCTTCTTTGATACTGGGATTAATTAAAGATATGGTCACACACGCCTCTTTTGGGGGAAGCAGTTTGCAACAGTTTCATTGTGTAGCCTAGGCTGTGCTGGGACTTACTCTGTAGACCAGGCTGACCCCAAACTCACAAAGATCCACCTGCTCTGCCCCCTCAGTGCTAGGACTAAAGACATGTATACCCATACCTGTCTTGACACCTACTATTAATTTCTTTGTGGTTATTTTAGACAGAGTTTCTCTATGTAGACCTGGCTGTCCTGACACTTGTTCTGTAGAGCAGGCTAACCTTGAACTCACAAAGACCAGTTCTGCTTCTTTCTATTTGGACAAGGCCCAAAGGTCAAAGGTCATCTTTTTGGAGAGGCTATGTGTCACTTCATCCCTTACTGATGTTTTCCTTACCTCAATGCCACTCTGTTACATTAGTCTGGCTTATTATTTTTTTTTTCTAGACCACCTACCACTCACAATAAACTTACATATTTACTGACCTGTTTATGTATGGACTACATGTGGGAATATCAGTTTCCTGAGGGCAGGATTTCTCTGATTTATTTGATGCCTGGTATTCAGTGCCTAAAACAGTGCCTGGCAGGTAGTAGATACTCAATGAGTGTGTTAAATGAATAGAAGACATAAGCATAAGACAATACCTGCTATGTAATGTTCAAGCTATATAAGTTACTATGGATACAGAGATACTCAGCTTATACCAGGCTGTCAGTGATGCCAGGACAGAGCAATTATCATTAGGTCATGCTTCTGTCTCTCCCTGGATAGGGCAAAGGGATGGAAGACTGTATATATGGATTGACACTCAGAATTAGGACACGTTTATCTGGTATCTGGGAGTTTGGAAGCCATGTGATTGCTAATAGGGTGTATAACCTTCTTTAAAATGGTTTTCTTACCTTCATTTTATGTATATGGGTATGTGTGTCTGTGTACTACATTAGTGTAGTGCCTTCAGAAACAGATGAGGGTATCGGGCTCCTTGGGATAGGAATTACAGATGATGTAGGTGCTGGGAATTGAACCTGGGTCTTCTGGAAGAGCAGCTAGTGCTCTTAACCACTGAGTCATCTCTCCAACTCCATTTGTAACATTTTTTAAAAAAGATTTATTTATTATGTATACAGTATACAGAAAAAGGTACCAGATGTCAACATAGATGGTTGTGAGCCACCATGTAGATGATGGGAACTGAACTCAGGACCTCTGGAAGAATGATCAGTGCTCTTAACCTCTGAGCCATCTCTCCAGCCCCCCATTTGTAACTTTCTCAACTAGATTCCTCTGCTGCAGAATTTTCTGGGAATAGTGGTATACTCCTGAAATCCAGCATTTGGGAAGTCAGGAACTCAGTGTCATCCTTGGCTACAAGGCAAATTTGAGATTATCCTGTTATTGAGAAGACAAAACAAGGGCTGGAGAGATGACTCAGAGGTTTAGAGTACTGACTGTCCTTCCAGAGGTCCTGAGTTCAATTCCCAGCATCCACATGGTGGCTCACAACCATCTATGATGACATCTGGTGCCCTCTTCTGTATACTGTATACATAATAAATAAATAAATCTTTAAAAAAAGAGAGAGAGAAGACAAAACAAAAACTAAACACTCCACCAAAGAAACCCCTACAACATTTAATTAGTAAGAAAGTTGATATTTACCACATTCCATTATGTTACTTTGCAGCCTCTAGAGGAGCTAGATTTTTATTCCTGTCAAGTCAGGCACAGAGCACACATCGGTGATTCCAGCTATTTGAAGCAGAAATATTTCATGATCCTGGGAACTCAACGCTAGCCTGGGCAACTTAGGGCGACGCTGTCTCAAAAGAAAAAAAAAAAAAAAAAAAAAGAATGAACCGAGCGACCAACCAACCAGATAAATACATGGAGCCTGGATGGTGTGAAGTGTATGTCTTCTCCAAGCGGAAAGAGACAGCCCGATGGCATGCAGTGTCTTCGCTGGTGCAACCCTTCTGGTTCCCACCGGTGACCTTTGTCTCTCTTTTGCCCCAGGATGACGAGGTAGTCCTGCAATGCAGCGCCACCGTGCTTAAGGAGCAGCTCAAGCTGTGTCTGGCCGCTGAGGGTTTCGGGAACCGTCTCTGCTTCCTGGAACCCACCAGCAACGCGCAGGTCTGTGTGCACCAAGCGCGGGAGCAGGGGCGGAGTCTGGAGGACAGTGATTTGAGTCCTGCAAAAGAAGACTCCGGAGCCCGAAAGGGGATGCTGACCAGAAAGAGTGGGAGGGGCTAAGCTAGAGAAGGGGCGTGGCCTGGGATGGGCTGGGCGCAATCTGAGGCTCCTATGGTCTGAGTTGAGCGGATGTATTTGGGGGTAGGAGGGCTGAATGGGCGCAGCCTGAGATGGTGAAGAGTAAAAGGCAATGCCTAAGGTGGGGAGAGATTTGAGGTAGGGGGCAGGCTCTAAAGAAAAAGGGGCGGGGTCTGAGGTGGAGGTGGAGCTTAGGGGTCTAAAGCATTTGAAGAGTGGAAGGAGGCGGAGCCTAGGGCGGGGCAGAGTCTTAGGTGGGTAGTGAGGTGCAAAAGGAAAGTGTGGGGTGATTGCTATGGGCACAGTGGGTCTCAGGAAGGAGGGGCGGAGATCAAAGGAGGAGGAGACCTAGGCAGTTTAGAGGAAAGAGAGACCAGGGGCCTGAGATGGGAAGCAAGGGTCTGAGAATGAGTTCTAGTCATGGAGGGAAGTTAGAATCTGAAAGACAAGTAGCTTTGGAAACAAGACTAGAGGGCCCAGGCATCCAGGAGAATCTTAGAAAGGGTTTGCAGAGGCCAGACACATTTGAGGTCCGAAGGTGAGGTGTGCTCAGGGTTCGAGAGAAGAAGGGACCAGCATGGAGGCCTGGGGATGGAGAGGAAATGGCCTCTGGTGATGAAGGTCAACATCTGAGGGGTGGGGAGTTGAGGAATCTGAGGGGACAGCGTGTCTGCCTCTCCTATGGTGTGACTCGATGGAGGCTGGAAGAAATGCTCTTCTGGGATTGAAGAGATTTGGGGTGATTTGCAGGGAAGCTACATCAGGATCTTCCTACAGTGTGGGCAGGGTCAGTGTGATGAGTCACAGTCGGAGGGCATCCTGTGAGATGGAGGGGGGCATGGGACAGCTGTGTGAAGTAGGTGATCTGGAAGTTTCTGTGGAGTCGGGTTAGTTGGAGGAATTGGAGGAGGCTGATACCTGTGTGAGGCCCCTTGTGGAGTGAGGGAGGGTGGGATCTGGGTGTCTGGAAGGGCACAGTGGGGGATGGTGTGTGAAGGTGCACCCCAGTGATGTCTGCTCATTCCACCTCAGAATGTACCCCCTGATCTGGCCATTTGCTGCTTCATCTTGGAGCAGTCTCTGTCAGTTCGAGCCCTGCAGGAGATGCTGGCCAATACTGTGGAGGCTGGTGTGGAGGTAAGGCTTCCCCTCCAAGGAGCAGGGGACAGAAATGAGGATGTGTGAGGGGCCTGGGGGTCATTCACCATGTGCTCTTCTTCCTCTCTCTGCCCTGCCCCCACAGGCCCTCAATTTGGATAAGTGGGTAGGTGTGGCCTTGGGTGTCATGTCTTCCTGCCACTCCTGACCCCAGGCCTGCTGTTCAGACCCACATCCTGAACACAGGGGCTGGAGGATTTCCCCCACCCCAGATGTCAGGGGCTGTGGAGCCCAGAACAAGCCAGGCAGGAAGGAAGGAGGGAGCAGGGAGCTTCTCAGCCTCTGTTCCCTGACCTGTTCCTTTCTCTTCTTTTCTACCCTACTCCTCCTCCTGACCCTCACTGCATGGACCTCTTCCCTCACCTCTCTCTATCCCAAGTGTGGGTCTGCCATAGGTCCATATGGCCCCATGACATGGCTCCTCAGAGCATGGGCATGGGAAAGCCATGATGGAGGCATGATGTCATCAAGGAATTGGATGCCCCTTCCTCCTCCAAAGAGCCAAGTCTCCTTGTGCATGGGAGTGTGTGGCAGCACCAGGGTGTCTCTTTATATCAATGGTCATGTGACAAGCAACAACTAGGAGCATCCTGGTGCAACATGGGATAATAGCTCAGCTCTTTCGTGACAGGCTGCAATAGATGGGATACTTGGGGGCTCTCTTGAGTGTCCTTAGTCACCTGGAAGATGAATTCACTGGGTGGCATCAGGACCTGGTTTGTAAGAGGAAAAAGGCAGGATAGCAGAGTGGGTTTTGTAGTTTTTGTTTTGTTTTATGCAACCCAGGCCAATCTCAAACTCCCTAAGTAGCGCTGAGGTTGACCTTGAACACCCAATCCTACTGCTTCTGTCCGCTAAGCATTAGGGCTACAAGATTCCGGGCCTTGGGGAGTGTAAAACACTGTATGTTTTATATGTTGGCTTCTCAGAGACAGCCTCTGCTTCTACAGTGGGGGAGATGGACACAGAAGACATGCTGGGGATTTGAGCTGAGGTGTCTTGCCTGGGCATAGCATCTTGTGGGATTCACAGACCGACCTGTGAACCAGTCATATATTGTGGAAGGTGTTGGAAATCTGGAAGTCAATGCTCACTCTGTATCATCTCTTCCCTGTAGTCATCCCAGGGCGGGGGACACAGGACACTGCTGTATGGCCATGCCATCCTGCTCCGGCACGCACACAGTCGTATGGTGAGTGCATTAAGCACAGGTGCAGGTGAAGGAGAGGGTGCCGGCCTACCGGAAGCTGACCTCACTCTCCCACCCTAGTACCTGAGTTGTCTTACCACCTCGAGATCCATTACTGACAAGTTGGCCTTTGACGTGGGACTACAGGAAGATGGAACAGGTTTGGGGGCTGTGGGCAGGAGCGTGGCGGGTATGCCAAATCAGGGAAAGTCTGCAGAACTCCATGGGTGTGCATGAGGCTGCATTGGGGTCAGCAATAGGGGCCTGGGCACAGAACATGGACACATTCTATACAGGAAGACGAGGTTGGGAGCTGAGTCTGAAAGGCTCAGTTGCTGTTAGTACCCTTGGGAAGAGCATTGTGGGAAACCATTATCCTGACAGTCACCCCACTCATAGGAGAGGCCTGTTGGTGGACGATGCACCCTGCCTCCAAGCAGAGGTCTGAAGGAGAGAAGGTTCGTGTTGGGGATGACCTCATCCTTGTGAGTGTCTCCTCTGAGCGATACCTGGTGAGTAATCCCACCTCCCTGATGCTTCCCACTGCTCCAGTAGCGGGGTATGGTATTTACTATATCTTTCATCATTGGCTTACCCAATGGGTCCCCTCCCCAGGGTTCTGACTCATAGCTCCTGGCTTTCTGACATTCCAAATTTCTGATCACCCCCCCCTTTACTCTTATTTGCCTGATCTGTGACCCCCAACTTTCTGCCTTTATTCTGCATGTTTGCTGGTGTCTCCCTTTGATTATTCCCCCGCTGGTTCTCAATTCTTGTTAATTCCATTGTCTCTGCCCATCACACTTTGGTTGCCCCCAGCACCTGTCGACAGCAAGCGGGGAACTCCAGGTTGATGCCTCCTTCATGCAGACTCTGTGGAACATGAACCCCATCTGCTCTGGCTGTGAAGAAGGTGAGGACCCCAGGCTTCTGGCCCCTAAGATGAGGCCATCAAAATAGATCTCAATGGTGCTTCCTCAGACATGCCCAGACTGAATCTTTTTTTTTTTTTTTTAAAGAAACTTTATTTATTTATTATTTACTTATTTGCCTTGGTGTTTGCCTGGAACTGGAACTACAGACAGTTGTTAGCTGCCATGTGGGTGCTGGGAATTGAACCCGGGTCCTCTGGAAGAGCAGAGGGTGCTCTTAACCGCTGAGCCATCTCTCCAGCCCCGCCCAGACTGAATCTTAGAATCTCATACTTCAGAGCTCCCAGCTTTCACAAAACATTTCTGACTGACCCCAAAGCCAGATTCACCACCATTCCCAAACTCCGTGCTCAAGGTCAGACTCTGACACTCAGAACTCACAGCTTACTTACAACAAGCGGTTCTCAGCCTTCCCGATTCTGGAACCCTTTAAATCAGTTCCTCATGTGTGGTGACCCTCCCAACCATAAAATTATTGCTACTACTTCCTTACTGTAATTTTGCACTGTTATGAACCATAACGTAAATGTCTGACATGTAGGATATCTGATAGGTGACCCACGTGAAAGGGTTAATTGATGCCCAGGGTCCCGACCCACAAGTTGAGAATCACTGGTTTAGAGCCCCAACCCAGTAGCTTAATCCTCAGGCATCAGATATAAATTAATTCTCAGATATAAGCACAGATCAAAGCCCTGAAATCTAAACCTCAGATCCTAAACCAGGACCCCTGCCCAGACCTCAGACCTTATGCTATCAGCCTTGGACTCTCAAAAAAAATTTTTAATTGAAATTTGTGTGTGTGGGTGGGGGGTATGCTCACATATGTAAAGGTCAGAGGATAAGTTACTGGAGTCAGGTCTTCTCTTTTGCTATGTAGGTCTTGAAGACTGAACTCGGGTTGCCAGGATTGGTGTTGTGGGTCATTACCACCTTCCTGGCTCTAGACCCCCAGATTTTAATTTTACTCTCAAAACTCCAAACTTGAACTTCCAGCACTCACAAAAAAACAAAAACAAACAAACAAACAACCCAGAAGATTGCTCAAGTGATGTCTGGGAAGACTGACTGACTGTTCTTCCCAGATGACCCAGACTTGATTCCCAGCCTCCATCCACATGACCCAGACTTGATTCCCAGCCTCCACATAGCTGCTCACAACCATCTGTAACTCCAGTTCTGGGGGATTCCACACCATCTCCTGACCTCTGTGGGCACCGGGCTCACAAGCGGTGCATGATACTCAAGCAGGCAAAACAGCAAATCCACATAAACAACAGATCCACAGGGGCTGGGAGACAGACAGCTGGTAAAGTGGGACTGAGTTTCATCCCTGTCTCCTATGTTAAAAAAGCCAGGTTCAGAGTCACGGACACTGTGTACATGCATGTCTGTGTATCAAGTGTGTGCCTGGTGTTTGCAGAGGTCAGAAGATCATGTTGGATCCCCTGGAACCGGATTTACACAAATAAAGCTATGAGCTGCTATGTGAGTGATAGGAACCAGATTTGGGTTCCCTGCAGCGACAGCCAGTACTTGTAACTGTGGACTCATCCTCCCTATTTTACTACAAAACTCACGTGTTTCCAAATTCATGCTTCAGAGCTCAGAGTCTCAAATTCAGATCATAACCTAGGACCTTGACCTCATATGTCAGTTCAAGATCCCCCAAATCAACACTCAGAATTGAGATCCTTCCTGCCAGCTCTAGCCTCAGAGCTGACTACCATCACACCTTCAAACCCTAACCCTGAGAACACAGAGCCGAAGAGCAGGGAGTGTTAGATCTAACCCTCGGGCTGCACAACCTGACCCCAATCTCAAGCCACACCCTGTCAACACTGCTTCCCAATCCAGCCTTTAACCTTCCACAGGGAAGATATAGGACGTCTGGACTCCATATCATCTTGTAGATCTTTCTGGGACTCCTGCCTTACAACAACCACCTTTTCTTGATCTTCCTCAGGCTTTGTGACAGGAGGCCATGTCCTCCGTCTCTTTCACGGACACATGGATGAATGTCTGACCATTTCCCCTTCGGACAGTGATGACCAACGCAGGTCTGGGCTCCAGACAAG
The DNA here is from genome assembly GCA_004025045.1 of Sigmodon hispidus. NCBI lineage: Eukaryota > Metazoa > Chordata > Mammalia > Rodentia > Cricetidae > Sigmodon > Sigmodon hispidus. Next base: position 10,808 of record PVIH01022031.1, on the reverse strand, counting down.
GAGACCTGGGGTCTAGGGGTGTGGGTGGGAATTAAAGATTGGTTGGACACTCTGTGCTCTTTAGCTTTCGGTGGCTGTGACAAGACACCTGAGGGAGCCAACTTCATAAAGAAAAGGTTCTTTGGGTTCATGTTTGCAGTCTGTGGTTGCTTGGCCCTTGGTGGCTCAGTATATCATGGTGACAGTATGTGGCAGAGGCTAGTTTCACCTTATGACACTTGAGGACACAATAAGGAAAACAGAAGAGCCAAGATTCTAATATTCCAGAGACCTAACCTCTTTCCACTGGGCTCTGTCTCAAAGAATCTACCACTTCCAATAGTCCCACAGGCTGGGGATCAGGCCTTCCACAGATGGGCTGTTAGTGACAGGGTTAGGGTCTGGAGTCTGCATTTCTGACCTTGCTTCTCTTCTATCCCTAGACTTGTCTACTATGAGGGAGGGCCTGTGTGCACTCATGCTCGCTCCCTTTGGAGGCTGGAGCCGCTGAGAATCAGGTGCGGTGGGGGAGAGTTTGGGGACTCGTGTGGGGCCTGGTAGGGGAGAAAGAGTCTTGAAAGAGATCTGAGGAAAATGTTGGAAGGTTTGGGGGGATAACCGAGAGTCTGAGAGAGATTTAGGTCCTCAGGAATCCTGGAATCCCAGAGGAAAGGTCACTGGAAAAGGCGGGAGGTTCCTGAGGAGATCGGGTTCTGAGTGAAAGTTTCAGCACAGAAATCTTGATGAGCAGGGCCCTGGAGACAGCTGGGGAGCTCTGAGGGAGGTTCAAGGACCAGCAAGAAGACAAGAGCTACTGAGCAGGAAGGAGATCTGAGGGGTCCCTGGAAAGCTCTAGCAGACCCTAGAAGAGAGGTGATTGAAGAGCCATGACTATGATGTTAATGGCTACTAGGGAGGGGTCCCCTGATTCTCCCTGCTGTTGCTTTCCACAGCTGGAGTGGTAGTCATCTCCGCTGGGGCCAGCCACTACGAATCAGGCATGTAACCACCGGGCGGTACCTTGGGCTCACTGAGGACCAGGGCCTTGTGGTGGTTGATGCCAGCAAGGCCCACACCAAGGCCACTTCATTTTGCTTCCGCATCTCCAAGGTTGGTGCGTGCATGTGTGTGTGTGTGTGTGTGTGTGTGTGTAGGGGGCAGGGTATCCTTCCTTAGCTGCACCCCTGGGTCCTATTTCAGCCTCCAGCCTGTAGGCTCTTGCTTGGGGTCATCCATAACACCAGTCAGAGGAGACTGACGTCCGTCTCTTGTCCCTGCAGGAGAAGCTGGACATGGCCCCCAAGAGAGATGTGGAGGGCATGGGGCCTCCTGAGATCAAGTATGGAGAGTCCCTCTGCTTTGTGCAGCATGTGGCTTCAGGCCTGTGGCTCACCTATGCTGCCCCTGACCCCAAGGCCCTGAGGCTTGGAGTGCTCAAGAAAAAGGTGGGTCCCTGGAAGGGGTGGGTGTGTGAACAGGGGCAGGGATGGGCTGTGGTGTCATCACCCAGTTTTGCAGAGCTTGAGGATGAGACCGAGATACACAGAAAATAAAAGAGGTGTGTGTGGGGGAGAGAGATGGAGGGAGAGACAAAGAGACCTGGAAATCGAAGAACAGAGAGAAAGCAGACAATCAGGGCTGTGTGACTCAGTGGTGTGTAAAAGCATTTGCTGCCAAGCCTGAGGCCTTGATTTTGAGCCCTAGCTAGAACGGCATGGTGCAAGGGGGGAACTGCTTCTTCAAGGTGTCCTGACTACCACATGTGTACACATCCACGCCGCCCAAAACCTTCCAAATAAATAACAGACTGGAAATAATGTTCATAAATTGTTGGCTGGGCCACCAGGGACTGTGGGTTTGAGGTTAGCCTGGACTACATAGTGAAATCTTGTTTCAAAAGACCCAAAAGTAACGGGCCGGGGCTGTAGCCCAGTTGGTAACGGGCTTGCCTAGCATGCCTGAAGCCCTAGGCTCCTTCTCCAGTCCCCTATAGATCAGGTGGCAACCCTTTCTGACTTTTCTGTGCACATCCAGGCCATACTGCACCAGGAAGGCCACATGGACGATGCACTATCACTGACCCGATGCCAGCAGGAGGAGTCCCAGGCTGCCCGGATGATATACAGCACGGCAGCCCTGTACAACCAATTCATAAAGTAAGCCTGGCCACCCTTTCCTGGACTCTACACTAATGTACCTAACAGATGCCATAGTCCCTCTTCAGAGATCTGTGACAACCACAGCCTTGAACTCTGCACATCCCTTAGACATGCATCATCTAACTTTCTTTTTTTTAAAAAAATATTTATTTATTTTTATGTGAATTAGTGTTTTGCCTGCATGCATAACCATGTAGGGGCATCAGATCTTGGAATTACAGTCAGTTGTTAGCTGCCATGTGGATGCTGGGAATTGAACTCGGGTCCTCTGGAAGAACAGTCAGTGCTCTTAACCGCTGAGCCATCTCTCCAGCCCCGCATCATCTAACTTCCACACCAGCACCCAGACTCTTGACTAGCTAGCCCTCTCCAGTCTTGAGAACTTCCATGATCCCCTATGCCTGCTCCGCAGGAACCCTTGCCAATTCCAGCTTCGTAGTAGGTTCTGTATGACTTTGGGCCAAGGCCTTTCTTCTGTTTCTCTGTCCTGCATAAAACCGGCAGGATGGGGTGCTCCGACCCGGCCTGAGCACTGTGGTTCCCCTCCACACACACAGGGGTCTCGATAGCTTCAGTGGGAAGCCGCGGGGCTCGGGGCCACCAGCTGGGTCAGCACTACCCATCGAAGGCGTTATCCTGAGCCTACAGGACCTCATAGGCTACTTTGAGCCGCCTTCGGAGGAGCTGCAGCATGAGGAGAAGCAGACCAAGCTCCGCAGCCTGCGCAACAGACAGAGCCTCTTCCAGGAGGAGGTGAAGTCAGCAAGGGAGCCGAGGGGGCGGGGCCTAGGGAGGAGCTCAAGAGAGGGCGTGGCCTGCAGGAAAGTGAGGGGTGGGGCAACATTGGTGGATAGGGCTTTGAGGGAGGGCGGGAGTAAGTGAGGTAGGGGACCGAGCGGTGTGTAACTAAGGTTCAAGACTAGATAATCTAACCTGGGGTTGAGTCAGACGCTCCACCCTATGGGGCTTCCTGCTTCTGGATCTGTAGGATCCAGACCTTCTGGGTGAGCGGGCAGAACCAGAGTCGGGGAGAGTGATACGCTGATTTTGGTACATCTGGGAGGGGGCTGGTTGGGGGGAGAGGTGCAAGTCACCTCTTAGAACAAGAAGGAGGGTGTGAAAGCTCACACAGCCGGAGTGGGAGAAGCGGAGAGGGGCCTGGACTGAGGTCAGGGATTCTGCTACCTTGTCAGTGGTGGAGGCATAGCCTGGCCCTGCCTTCCCTGATGAGGAAGGAGGAGGATCACAGGAACAAAAATAAAATCTTACCGCCTGGGTGGGATTAGTATAGTATATGCAGAGCGCTTAGAGTTTCAATACAGATAGGTGGGTTCAGTGAGAGACCCTGTCTCACAAAGGTAAGATGGGGCTGGAGTGATGACTCAGAGTTTAGGAACGGGTACTGCTCTATCAGGATCAAGTTTAGCTAACAGTACCCATATCCAGTGGCCTTAACTCCAGCTCCAGAGGGATCCAATACCTCTGTATGCCACAGGCACCTGTATTTACAAGCACACACCCTCATATACACATAGATTTAAAAGTAATAAAGTAAGCCACCATGTGGTTTTTCTGGGAATTGAACTCAGGACCTCTGGAAGAACAGTCAGTGCTCTTAACCTGTCGGCTCTTCCAGAGCACCCGGGTTCGATTCCCAGCACCCACATGGCAGCTAACAACTGTCTGTAGTTCCAGTTCCAGGCAAACACCAAGGCAAATAAATAAATAAATAAAGTTTAAAAAAAAAGTAATAAAGTAAATCTTTTTTTTTTAAAGATTTATTTATTATTTATACAGTATACAGAAGAGTGTACTAGATGTCATTATAGATGGCTGTGAGCCACCATGTGGTTGCTGGGAATTGAACTCAGGACCTCTGGAAGAGCAGTCAGTGCTCTTAACCTCTGAGCCATCTCTCCAGCTACTATCTGTAATTCTTAAGTACAGCAAAGATGTTTTGTTCAGGCATCAATATAATGCTATTAGCTGTGAATTTAATATTCCTCAACAAAACACTAATTCTGAATATGTTTCCTTCTATTGAAACATGCACTGAGGGGGCTGGAGAGATGGCTCAGCGGTTAAGAGCACCCTCTGCTCTTCCAGAGGACCCGGGTTCGATTCCCAGCACCCACATGGCAGCTAACAACTGTCTGTAGTTCCAGTTCCAGGCAAACACCAAGACAAATAAATAAATAAAGTTTTCTTTAAAAAAAAAAGAAACATGCACTGAGTCACTGAAGTGTTCAGAAGCCGAGCACAACCCACTTGGGAAGGTGAAGTAAAAATATCATTTGAGCCCAGGAGTTTAGGGCTAGCCTGGGCCACATAGCAAATACGCTTCCTCTCCCCCTCCACACCCTTGGCTGGCCGTGAACTTGCAGTAGCCAAGGATGCCCCATCTGTTCTGTTTTTGCCTCCCAGTTGTTGGAGTTATAAGTATATGCTACCATGTTCACTTTATGTGGTGCTGGGGACCATACTAAACTTGAGCTACAACTACAGCCATGACTTTTGTCTTTTGGGGTTTTTTTTGGCATCGAGGGTGGAGGTGTTGGTTTTTTGAGACACAGCTGTATTGGAACTCACTCTGTAGACCAGGCTGGCTTTGAACTCACAGATCCACCTGCCTCTGCCTCCCTAGTGCTGGGGTTAAAAGTGTGTGCTACCATCACTGAGCATATGACTTTCATCTTTTAAAAATTAAAAAGTACATAATTTGTTTTATGTTCATTGGTATTTTGACTGCCTGTGTGTCTGTGTCAGAAGCCCTGGTACTGGAGTTACAGACAGGTGTGAGCTGCCATGTGGTAGCTGGGGATTGAACTTGAGTACTCTGGAAGAACAGCCAATGCTCTTAACTGCTGATCCATCTCTCCAGTCCCTAAAAATAAACATTTTAAAGCAGGGGTGGTGGTGACTGACTAGGATTTTGGAGACAGATGAAAGGATCAAATCTATCCTGGCTTACTCAACAAGATTCTGTTTCAAAAGAAAAAAATAGTGAGTCAGGTGTGTAGGCTCACACCTGTAATGCCAGCACATGGGAAGCTGATGCATGAGGATTGTCACCAATTCCAGGATGACCTGGACTACCAGATGAGACCTTTTTTCAAATAAACAAACAAAACTATATTTATCCAGACATTCACAGGAATCTCCTGCATCTTTGCTATGAGTAATGATTCAATAGTTGATAATTCATTGTTCATGTGATTTTACAGAATGTTACTGTGAGTAATGAGAATTAATTGTATATGCTGTCTATATTTTTCTCTGTGTGTTAAACTTCACAATAAAAGGGCTGGAGAGAGAGCTTAGCCAGTTAAAGTGCATGAGAAACTGAATTAGATACTCAGAATCCACCATGTAAAAATATTAAGTATTGGTGGTAGGCAGGTGTAGTCCCAGCACCAGGGAGGCAAGGACAGGCAGATCCCCAAGGCTTGATGGCCAGGCAGTGTAGCCTAATTGGTGGGCTTCAGGCCAAAGAGAAATCCTGTCTCAAAGGAAGGAGAAGTTCTTCTTTGGCTTCCATGCACACACATAGGTGCATACATGTGCATACTCATCTACACACACACACACACACACACACACACACACACACACACACACAATACAGTATGGCTGGAGAGATGGCTCAGAGGTTAAAAGCACTGGCTGCTCTTCCAGAGGACCTGAGTTCAATTGCCAGCAACCACATGGTGGCTCTTGACCATCTATAGTGAGATCTGGTGCCCCATTCTGGCCTGCAGGCAGAACACTGTATACATAATAAATAAATGAATCTTTAAAAAAAATACAAGGTCTAGAGAGATGGCTCAGCAGTTAAGAGCACTTGCTGCGCTTTCAGAGGACCCAGGTTCAGTTCCTAGAACCTACACAGTGGATTACAACTATCTGTAACTCCAATTCTAGGGGATCTTCTTCCTCTTTTGACTTCTGCAGGCACACATTTGTATAATATATACATTTATAAAATTCAGAGTAGCTGGGCATGTTTGTGCACACCTTTAACATCAGCGTTCTGGAGGCAGAGGCAGATGGATCTGTACGAGTTTGAGTCCAGCTTAGTCTACATGGTGAGTTCTAGGACAGTCAGGGCTACATAGTGAGACCCTGTCTCAAAAAGAAAAAAAAATCCACAAGGAAATAATATTAAATTGTCAGAGTGGAGTAAGAGTGAAAAAAATCTTTTATAGTAGGTGAACTGGTCCAAATTGCAACCAGGAGTGGGGTATCTGGAAAACTGTAGATTATTGAGCCACAAATTCAGTCTTAATGTTAATAACAGCATATTATATTACATTACATTATATTATATTGGCAATTGAGACAAAGAACACAGGAACAGGTTTGATGAGTCACAGAGGAGGATGTTAAGACTGGATGGGGATATGGAGCTAAAGAAGCTGGGTTACTCTGGGAATACAACCATTACCTGTTGCAGGAATATGATCTAGTAAGTTCAGGAAAGACAAAGAATTGTGGGTCTGGCCCTCCTGCTGTAATCTCTTCATTTCTTTACCTCAGGGGATGCTCTCCCTGGTCCTGAACTGCATTGACCGCCTCAACGTCTACACCACTGCTGCCCACTTTGCTGAATTTGCAGGGGAGGAGGCAGCTGAATCTTGGAAAGAGATTGTGAACCTGCTCTATGAACTCCTAGGTAAGGGCACTCAGATCTGACTTCCCCAAGAGCACCCAGATACCCCATCCGCATAGATCCCACCCTCATGCTCCCTACAGCCTCTCTGATCAGGGGTAATCGCACCAACTGTGCCCTCTTCTCAACAAACTTGGATTGGCTGGTCAGCAAGCTGGATCGCCTGGAGGCCTCATCTGGTAGGTGAATCCAAGAGAGGGGAATGGGAAGGTTGGGGAGGAAAGGCCACCCCACCTCACCTCTCCTGTGTGCACCTGGCAGGCATACTGGAGGTGTTATACTGTGTCCTGATTGAGAGTCCCGAGGTTCTAAACATCATCCAGGAAAACCACATCAAGTCTATCATTTCCCTCCTGGACAAGCATGGGAGGAATCACAAGGTTGGTGCTTCTTCCCTGAATTCTCAGCCCTGACACTGGAACCCTGACCTCTCCCCGTGGTCCCAGGACTCTTCCCTTTTACCTCATCTTTTACTGAGGTCAAAGTTTACAAAGCCAGCTAATCTAACATCTTATCTTTACTCCTGTGTCTCCAGTTGATCTTTCCCTCTGACCTTTGACCTCTCCCTTCACTACTCCAGTCTCTAATTTCTTACACTTAACGATGCCTCATCCCAACCCATCTCTAGCTTCTTGTCAACCTTCTTCCTTGACCTTTGACCTTCCTCCTTGACCTCCTGACCTTTCTCACCTCATCCTCCCAAGCAGGATCTCCATTTTTCTATCTGGAGACACTACTCTTACCTTCTGGCTTTCTTCTGCAGTTCTATCATAGCCTCCCAACTCTGGTGCCATCACTTGCCCTTTTAATTTTTATTTTTTTAGACAGGGTCTCACTCGCTATATATCTTTGGTTGTCCTGGAACTCACTGTGTAGACCAGGCTGGCTTCAAGCTCACAGACATTCATTTGTCTGACCCTCACTTGTGCTGGGATCAAAGGCGTGCACCATTGCACCTGGCTGTCCTCAGTCTCCTTGACCTCTGGACTTGACTTTCAGGTGCTAGATGTATTGTGCTCACTGTGTGTGTGCAATGGTGTGGCCGTGCGCTCCAACCAAGATCTCATTACTGAGAACTTGCTCCCTGGCAGAGAACTTCTCCTGCAGACAAACCTCATCAACTATGTCACCAGGTGTGTATCTTCACCTCAGCGTTGGTCCCGATCCTGGCCTCAGCCTTGAACCCAGGTCCTCTGCAAGAGAAGCCAGCATTCTTAAACTCTGAAGCATCACTGATGTTCCTCTCTTTATCCTTGATACCTGTCTGTCTCTTTCTGTCTGCCTCTCCTCTGCATCTCTCCTGTTTTGTCTCTCCTGCAGCATCCGCCCCAACATCTTTGTAGGCCGAGCAGAGGGCTCCACGCAGTACGGCAAATGGTACTTTGAAGTGATGGTGGATGAGGTGGTTCCGTTTCTCACAGCTCATGCCACTCACCTGAGGGTGGGCTGGGCTCTCAGTGAGGGCTACAGCCCCTACCCTGGAGGCGGCGAGGGCTGGGGCGGCAATGGGGTCGGCGATGACCTCTATTCCTACGGCTTTGATGGGCTGCATCTCTGGACAGGTACCTATCCCCTCTCGGGATTCTCACCTTTGACCTTTGGCCTCAGAGTTTCCAAGATTCTGTTGGCATCTCTTGGGGTTTAAGTTCAGGCTTTTAGTCCGAGCATTCAGGAGGCAGAGGTTGGTGGATCTCTGTGAGTTCAAGGCCAGCCTGGTCTATAGAGTGAGTTCCAGGACAGCCAGGGATACACAGAGAAACCCTGCCTCAAAAAACCACCACCACCATCACCAATAATAAAAGAATCATGACCCCCAGAAGAGGAAGCCTTTGATCCATTACCTCTCATTTGACCCTAACCCTAGAACTTTCAGAAATCTGGCCTTTACCTGTTCCCTCTTGGCCTCAAAATTCTGACCCCACAGGGGTGATTCCAGAGGGCTGTCCTGATGGTTATGACCTCTGATCTTTGATTTATGATCCCAAAGTTTCCAGAATCTGAACTCTAGAAAGACTCACATATTATATATTTCCCAGGAAACTTGACATCAGCTCTTAATTTTATGACTATCTTTGGGAACCTTTGCTCCTACAAATTGGGTCCCACAGGATCCCTTAATAGCTACTACTTGTGCCAATAAAATTGCTTTGGTGGAACCTTAACCCTTGACCCTTTACTGTAGGGCATGTGGCACGCCCAGTGACTTCTCCGGGACAGCACCTCCTGGCCCCGGAAGATGTGGTCAGCTGCTGCCTGGACCTCAGTGTGCCGTCCATCTCCTTCCGTATCAATGGCTGTCCTGTGCAGGGTGTCTTCGAATCCTTCAACGTTGATGGTCTCTTTTTTCCCGTCGTGAGCTTTTCAGCTGGTATTAAGTGAGGACCCATTCCTGTCTCTCTGTCTGTCCAGGTCTGGCCATTCCTGTCTCACTGTCTGTCCAGGTCTGGCCATTCCTGTCTCACTGTCTGTCCCAGGTCTGGGAACTGACATGTTGGCTTCTTTAGTCAACATTTGTCGTCCCCCCCAGAGGCAGGGACAGAGCAGCCTGCTTCATGATTCATTGGTGGCCAGAAGAAGCCCTACATGAAGGTCTACATGACCTCAGTGTGACCCCAGTGATCTCTAACTCCTGTGTCCTTGCAGGGACCTCCATCTAACCCTACAATTTCACAATGACATTATGATGACTCCAGACTCTCACAGAGATATTTCAATGACCCAAGAAGAGCTCCCAATGACCTTCCAGTGATGTTAGGATTTGATAGTGATCTACCATCTCATTGACATCCCAGATGACCTCAGACTCCCATTGATGGTCTAATACTCTCAGCCTTGCCCAGTGACTCCCCATCACTACATATTCCAAAGGCCTTTCATAGACCCAGAACTTCCCAAGAGCCCTCAACTCCCTGGATTCCCATTCAATGGAAATCCTCTTTATTTTGTAATTATAGTAGAATTTGAGTGACTCCTAAATAAGTTCTGTGATTCTAGACTGAGACCCAATACTGCTCGGGGTCCTCACATTCCCGAGAACATTCCACTGACACCAGCGTTGCCCCATTGACTGCAAGCTCTCTCCCGTTCATCTTCCCATGATGCCCATTTCCCTCTCCCAGGGTTCGATTCCTCCTCGGTGGCCGCCACGGTGAATTCAAGTTCCTGCCTCCACCCGGCTATGCTCCGTGCCATGAAGCTGTGCTCCCTCGGGAAAGACTCCATCTCCAACCCATCAAAGAGTACCGTCGGGAAGGACCTCGGGGGCCCCACCTAGTGGGTCCCAGTCGCTGCCTCTCACACTTGGACTTTGTGCCCTGTCCTGTGGACACCATCCAGGTATGGCCTGCTTTACAAGGGTATTTTTTCTAAATATTTACTTAAATAATTATTTTTATGTTGTCGTAGGTTTCTATTGCTGTGATAAAACACTGACTGAAAACAACTCTCAGAGAAAAGGATTTATTTTGGCTTATACTTCTAAACCACAGTTCCTCAGTGAGGGAAGTCAAGGCAAGGCCTCAAGGCAGGAACTTTGAGATAAGAATTCAGTGGTAGAATCCTCCAGTGAGGGACTGGGGTATGGCTCAGTGGTAGAGCCCTGTCTAGAATCCTCCAGTGAGGGGCTGGGGTGTGGCTCAGTTGTAGAGCCCTGTCTAGAATCCTCCAGTGAGAGGCTGGGGTGTGGCTCAGTGGTAGAGCCCCTGCCTAGAATCCCCCAGTGAGGGGCTGGGTGGTGTCTCAGTGGTAGAGCCCCTGCCTAGAATCCTCCAGTGAGGGGCTGGGGTGTGGCTCAGTGGTAGAGCCCTGCCTAGAATCCCCAGTGAGGGGCTGGGGTGTGGCTCAGTGGTAGAGCCCCTGCCTAGAATCCCCCAGTGAGGGGCTGGGGTGTGGCTCAGTGGTAGAGCCCCTGCCTAGAATCCCCCAGTGAGGGGCTGGGGTGTGGCTCAGTGGTAGAGCCCCTGCCTAGAATCCCCCAGTGAGGGGCTGGGGTGTGGCTCAGT